>JXCR01098032.1:80085-103781 GCA_002079205.1 Phalaenopsis hybrid cultivar | reverse complement strand
CGGGCTCGTGTTGATATCACAAAAGAGTACTCGAGCGATGATTTTGCGAAGAACAGCTCTGGCAAAGGTGATAGAATTGAAGATATAGTGCTCACTCAAGAACAAATGGAAATGTATATAGATCTTCACCCTTTCACAAATACTTCACCATACACTGTAGTGGAAACAATGTCATTGGCGAAAGCTTTAATCCTGTTCCGGGAGATTGGCTTGAGGCATCTATTGGTTGTTCCTAAAACTTCTTGTGTAAGTAAAAGCCTTAAATCACTTTCTTTTTGTTACTTTTCTCTTTCCTCCCATTGCTTTTTTTTATTTTTTTCTTAAGGCTTTGCTTGTTGTTGTTGTTTTTTTTTAAATACTTTCCTCTTATGGAATATTCAATACATTTTTTTTATTATGTAATTTGCGTAAAACTCCCTTATTTTGATATTTTTTGTAAAATATAATAGTACTTTCAAAATTGTGCAGCAATTGAAAACAATAATTTACCCTATTAAGGAAATAAAGACAACAAACCTTTATCCTTAAGCCTTGGGCTAAAGTTTTTTGAAATCCTTGCCACTACTACAGTTTGTTACCATAAGGATGGACACTAGAATTGTCTGAAGGTTTCCAGAAGCCAACATAAGGTCAGAATTCGTTGAATTTTTTTGTAAAAGTGGGACCATTGAGCTTCTTTAAAAGTTCAAACTTTAGGGAGTTCTATACAAACATCTTTATTTATTTTTTTTTTTTAAAACTTGCTGACTTCACTCTTCGATGTGTTTCAGAGATCTCCTGTAGTTGGAATATTAACAAGACATGATTTCATGCCTGAGCATATATTTGGGTTGCATCCATTTCTAAGGAATAGCAGATGGAAGAAGATAAGATTACAAGGGTCGCCCTTAATTAGAAGTTTTATGTGTTTTCTGTTGGGATCTACTTATGCAACAAGCAATTCAATTAGTTCGGAGTTCTAAAATGTATATTATGTTTGTCTGGTTCAATGAGGAGGAAGATTATGCCTGTGCGATAATTTTTAGTATTTGTTGTATATTAAATATTTTCTGAAGCAGAGACAAATTGTTGTTGTATTATATTTTATGACATTCCAGTTGTAAATTATCATTGTTATTATTTTTGTTTATAACATTGCTCTTTTTTTCCCAACATTATATGTTGTTTTAGTTCAGAAATTCATGGCAATAGCTTGAAGATGCTACAATATAGGGGCAAAAATTGGGAAAAAAATGTATATTTAAACATATAAGAGATTAAAAAACAAAAGGGAAATTGCTTGAAACTTAATTAGTATGGTATTATCTTTTATATGGGTTGGAATTGTAACGGCCCGTTTGGTTTACCTTGAAGGTCCTTTCTTGCATTATTATTATGTTTGATGCTGAGGAAAAGCAACTCTGATTTGATCAAATGTGTTTTACATTCACTAATAATTATGACTTTTTCATCATTTTAATTTTATAAGATGGTACTGAGGTCTACAATGCTTTAAGGCCCATAAAGTTGGCCTGTACAAGTGAAGCATAAAATTAAGTGTTGTTGAGATGAGAATGCTCAGGTGGATGAGTGAATTTACACTGAGACAAAATATGAAATGAATATATCCTTCAAATGTTTGGAGTAGCTCCAATGGCAGACAAGATTAGAGAGTAGCTCCAGACAAGATTTGATGACCCTGTTAGAAGATTACATGTTTTAGATTTGACTTATGTTAAGAAAAGTAAATGTAGACCTAAAAAGATTTGGGCATTTTGTATGAAAATGATCTTAATTTATTTGAATTAAATGAAAATATGAGGCTCAATAAGACACAACAGAAAAAGAATTCATGTACCCTACCCCACATGGTGGAATAAAAGCTACTTGTTGTTGGTGTTGTTTTTGCTGCATCATTTTTATTTTCTGCATCCTAACGATCACTTTCAGAAAAGGCGTTGGCCACCGGTTACTTCTTGCTGGAGCTATTTCCATATTCAAATCCTCCTTACCATTTGGACTACCATGGTTTGCATCTTGCCAACCTTGTCCTGATGCAACACCGCAAAGCTGCCAAAAACTAAGCAAAACAAACAACTTCAGGAATTTCCACTGTCCCAACAACTACTATAATGATCTAGCTAGCCTGTTCTTGATCACCAACGATGACAGCATTAGAAACTTGTACAGTTCTGGTACTCAAAAGCTTTTTAATCAGTCCTCAATCATATTATGGTTTGTTACCTCTTACTTTCTTGGTATCATAAGTTACGGAGTTGCTCCGGTCGGCCTCTTTGTTCCTGTTATCTTGACAGGCGCGATCTATGGACGCTGTATAGGGATGTTAATGGGCTCTCGATCATCCTTAGACCATGGTCTCTATGCCGTTCTTGGATCTGCTTCTTTTCTCGGGTGGAACAATGAGGATGACTTTCAGTCTGTCATAATCTTGGAATTAACTAATAATCTCTTGTTGCTTCCTCTTGTTATGCTGGTGCTTCTCATATCTAAAACAGTGGCTGATTTTGACAGTTAGTGATGTCGTTATGGGCCCTATACAAATCTTTAATGGTGTTGAGAAAGTAGGCAATATTGTTCATGTGCTCAAGACAACTGGACATCATGGTTTTCCTGTTATTGATGGGCCTCCAGTTTCCACTGCACCTGTTCTCTTTGGCTTAGTTCTTAGATCACATCTTCTTATTTTGCTGAAGAATAAAATTTTCTTACCAACTTGTATGCGGGCTCGTGTTGATATCACAAAAGAATACTCGAGCGATGATTTTGCGAAGAACGACTCTGGCAAAAGTGATAGAATTGAAGATATAGTGCTCACTGAAGAACAAATGGAAATGTATATAGATCTTTACCCTTTCACAAATACTTCATCATGCACTGTAGTGGAAACAATGTCTTTGGCTAAAGCTTTAATCCTGTTCCGGGAGATTGGTTTGAGTCATCTATTGGTAGTTCCTAAACTTCTTGTGCAAGTAAAAAACTTAAATCATATTCTTTTTGTTACTTTTCTCTTTCTTCCCATTGCTTTTTTAATTTTTTTCTGTTTTTTTTTTTATTACTTTCCTCTTATGGAATATTCAATACATTTTTTTACTGTGTAATTTGCGTAAAACTCCCTTATTTTTGTAAAATATAATAGTACTTTCAAAATTGTGCAGCAATTGAAAACAATAATTCACCCTATCAAGGAAAGAAAGACAACTAACCTTTAGCCTTAAGCCTTGAGCTAAAGTTTTCTAAAATCCTTGCCGCTACTACAGTTTGTTACCATAAGGATGAACAGTAGAATTGTACTGGAGGTTTCCAAAAGCCAACATAAGGTCAGAATTTGTTGACTTTTTTTTTTTTTTTGTAAAAGTGGGACCATTGAACTTCTGTAAAATTTCACACTTTAGGGAGTTCTATAAAAATATCTTCTTTTTTTTTTAATTTAAAGACTTGTGCTTATTTCACTCTTCGAGATCTCTTGTAGTTGGCATATTAACAAGACATGATTTCATGCCTAAGCATATATTCCGGTTGCAACCATTTCTAAGGAATAGTAGATGGAAGAAGATAAGATTTCAAGGGTCGCTTTTAATTAAAAGTTTTGTGTTTTATGTTGGGATCTACATATGCAACAAACAATTTAATTAGTTCTGAATTCTAAAATGTATATTTTGTTTGTCTGGTTCAATGAGTGATAATTTTTAATATTTGTTGTATATTAAACATTTTCTAAAGCAGAGACAAATTATTGTTGTAGTATATATTATGGCATTTCAGTTGTAAAATATATTATTATTATTTTGGTTTATATCAGCGCTCTTTTTTTTCCCCCAACATTATATGTTGTTTTAGTTCAGAAATTCATAGTAATAGCTTGAAAATGCTACAATATAAGGGCAAAAATTGGGGGAAAAATGTATATTTAAACATATATGAGATTAAAAAACTAAAGGGAAATTGCTTGAAATTTAAGTAGTATGGTATCATCTTTTATTTGGGTTGGAATTGTAACGGCCCGTTTGGGTTACCTAAGGGTAACGAAGCGAGGAAGTGAAAGTCAAGAAATCGAATGGAGAAACCAAACTAGAGGGAAATGAAGCAAGAAGTCGTGAATTTGAAACGAGGGGATCAGAAGCCTATGCGACGAGTTGAACCTATAAAATGACGGATCAAAGCGAGATTCAACTACTTATGAGCCGAGTAGCACGGGAGACGTTGAGCGTAGTGTTAGTGTTGAGAGGGGGAGTACGACGAGGGAGAAAGTGATAATGCAGCAGGTTTCAGCTATGCGCTACTGTGTCGAGTCGAGTCGAAGAGGAAGACGAAGGTGGAGCTTCTTTGCATGCGTAAGACTTCGATCATGCCCTGGTCGAGCATCGAAGAAGAGAAAAGGAGGGTGAAAGAGAAACGAGTTTTATGTGGGAAGGTAGAAGGCGGGATAAAATGAGCCCAGGAGAAGGGAGAAAAATTTTTCGTAGGAAGGAACGAATCGCGTTTGCGCGTGTATAAGGCTTGACCGAAAGAAATTTTTTAAGTTTAATAATATTTAATAAGAATTATATTAATATATAATATGCATATGTAAATAATGTATGTATATCTATACATATGTAGGTAGATATGTATATATGCATGTGTATATGTATGTGTGTGTGTGTGTGTAAAATTAGGATTACATAAAATAAATATGAAAAATTAATAGTTTACTAAAAAAAATTAATTAATTAATTTTTATATCATAATTATATTAGGCTTTCACTTTTAGGGTAAAATCTTACTGAATTGTGCATATTGAGATGAACACTTGTACTTTTAATCTATTATAATATTTTGGTTCTTCTCGATTTTTATGCATTAGTAGATAATGATATTTGTACAAATTTTATTTTGATTTATATTTTTATTTATTAGTCACATTATTAGAATTTATAGGTATTAAATATGATGTATTGGTGTATGTTATATAAAGTATATTGAATTGAATGGGATGAGCACTTGAATGATACATTTATGTTGACTGTTTGTATGTGCATAATTGACTATGATAGGTCACCCATTGATGGTACTGGCGGGAGAACACTAATGTACCCGTGCACGTATATAGAAAAAGAAATTAATATTGATATGTCTTAATTAAAACAATTTTGAGATGACACTCCTATGACGGTTGTACAGATATGAATGATATTAATACGCTATTGACACAGTAAGGTTATTTATTTAGCATCAAATATTTAACTAATTTAATAAAAAGCTTAGCTGACATAAATAATATTTTTTTTCCCTTGCATTATTGCAGTTTAGGTGTATAAGTATTCACTAATTTATTTTGGCTTATTGTTATTTTTAAACTAACTTTTCAAGTTAACTTAATTATTAAAAGATGAACGATAGAAGAGAAAACAGTTAAAGAATACATATACCAGTAATGAGGTAATTTTAAATATTTTGTGTTAATTTATATTGATTAAGGGCTCTTTTATTTATAAAATATTATTTTTGGATAATAAATATCAAAAAATTAATTCTCATTGTTTGACCATTTGTTCCCGTCTTAGTTAATTCCAAGCCCCGGGCCAGGTCATGAAGAAAGTGAAATTAGAACACAAATTTTATGATTGATTAATATAATCTAGTTGAAAGGGCCAATATGATAATAATAAGAAAAATTTTATAATTATAAAAAAAATAAAATTAACTTAAAGTAATAATTATTCAGGCATAGTGATACACCCGAAATCATAGAAGAAGAGAATCTGATAGAAAAGAAAAAAGTACAACCTACTATAAATGTGAGCATGAATGTCCTCACCCAAATGATAACGACAATGACTTAGTTGGTTCAGGAGTACAGAACACAACCTATCAGATGTGATATAGTCGCTATAGATAAGTACTTACAGATATTTTAAGATCTTCGTCCACCTCTGTTCAAGGGAACTGAATACCTGATTGAAGCGGAGAACTGACTAATGGTGATGAAGAAGATACTAGATAGCATGACTTGTCCAGATGAAAGAATAGTACCGTTGGCGCATTTGTGTTGGATGGAGAAGCCAAAAGCTGGTGGTGTGGGCAGCGTCAGGATAAGTTAGCGGACATACCTAATATGATGATCAGTTGGGAGGAATTTGTGGAACTATTCAAAGAATGCTTTGTTCCTCTATCTGCTTGAATATGAATGCAGGATAGGTTCATTAAGTTGAGGCAAGGAGAGAAGACGGTCATGCAGTACAAGGGATAATTCACTGCACTATCAAGGTATATGTCATAATTGATCGCTACTCCAGAAAAAAAAAAATGCTACAGATTCTTTTCAGGGTTAAAATATTCTATCAGACAGTCGTTAGTACTTTTAAGGATTGATGAATATACAGTATTAATGAAACCAGCTAGTGGAGATCTCATCAGCATATTTAGAAGCGTAAAGAGATGCACAAGAGAAAGAATATAGATCACTCAAAAGTATCCAATGAGAAGAAATCCAAGAATAACTCAGGTGGAGTTCGCAGACTTACGACTCAGGATACTGGAGTTACTTATACCAAATGCGGAAAATAACATAAAGGTGTATGCTTGATGGGCTCTAACATTTGTTATTTGTGTCGTTATTCTGGTCATATAGCAAGATAGTTCATCTCTTGGCCAGAAAGTGTTGAAGATCATAAATCTGGTAGAGCTTCTTCACAAAAGACTGCAGGTGATCAGAAAAAAATCAAGTCTGCAGCTTCAGGTCCTACCCAAGGTCATCCCAGACAATCGATTCGACCTTGACTATATTCCCTTACCCATAATGAGCTTGTAGAACCAACTATTGCTGCTGGTGATGAGGTCTAATTAGTTTGCCATTTTCTAGCATGTTTTTGTGTTTCAATATCGATGTTCTGAAGTATAGTCAGGTTGTCTTTGTATCAAGTCCTACCTTTATAGTGATTACTTCTCATATTAATGAATGACCCTTAATTTTGTGGATAGCAAATGTCAGCCTATTTAATAGGAAATAACTTGAGGTATATTTATAAATTTATAAATTTTTTATAAGTGGGAAAGATTGTAACAGGCCCCTTTGGGTTTACCCACGGAAGACAAAGCCAAGAGCCGAAGAAGAGGAAGCGAAAGTTACGTAATCGAACAGAGAAATCAAACCGGAGGGAAATGAAGCTAGAAGTCGTTAATTTGAAAAGAGGGGATCAAAAGCGTAAACCCTAAATTTGCCGATAAAACGACCGATCAAAGCAACATTCACTTACCTGTGAGCCGAGCGGCACGGGAGACATTGAGCGTAGCGTCACCGTCGAGAGGGGGAGGAGGACGACGCGGGAGAAGGAGACGACGCAGCAGGTTTCAGCTTTGCGCTACTATGTCGAGTCGAGTCGAAGAGGAAGACGAAGGAGGGGCTTCCTTGCATGCCTAAGAGTTGATCGTGCCCATGCTGAGCGTCGAAGAAGAGAAAAGGAAGGTGAAGGAGAAACGTGATGTGGGAAGGTAGAAGGCGAAGATAAATCGAGCTCCGGAAGGAGGAAGAAGCCGCAGGCTGAATTCGTCCTGAGAAAGGAACGAATCGGGTGTGTACCGCATGAAGGTAGGTGTTCATATACGTGTCGCATGAAGTTCTGCATGCCAATCGTAATGTGGAATTCGACACCACGTGTATATTTTATCTTAAAAACTTTATCATATCATATTATGTCATATCCGGCTCGAATTCTGCCCAAAAAATATGTTTTTTTGTCGTTTTTTATTCCCATCAATTGAAAAAAAAGTGGTATTTTGTCTCTTTTAGGGTTTAGGTTTTTGGGATATTCTCATTTCGTTGTCTCGTATTCGATGGATCTGGTTCAATGGAAATAATTTTTGACGAAGAAATATTGTTGGAATCTCAACATAGTTGCGAGAAACATAACAATGAGCTGGAATCTCAGAATATTTTCGAGAATAATGAGAATGAGCAGAGTTTAGATGCAGTAGAAGGATATCGGCAGGTACGTTGAGGACTTATTTGAATACAGTTCTAGGTTTTAAGGAATAATTTTATTGTTAATGAAGTTTGCTATATTTTTAGATGACGTGTAACGCTATGTTTCGGTAAGGGTGGGATGTGGTATTATTTAGGTAATATCACGGTGATACACTGATTATTTTTGCAGTTGTTTTCCATTTCTGATTGTTCGTTATAGTATTAGTGGGGGTTTGGTGTTATTTTGGTAGTATCACAGTGTTATTTTAGTAGTATCATAATGTAATGTTGCTGTCGTGGGGATTTGATGTTATTTTGGTAATATCACAGTGTTATTTTGATAGTATCACAATGTAAAGTTATTGTCGTGGGAATTTGGTGTTATTTTGATAGTATCAGAGTGTTATTAAGGTAATATTGGATCTACTGACTTGGTTTTCTTTTATGAGGCTAGTAACATTTCTTAACGGCATTTGTTCGGCATGTTATATTGACATTGTCATGGTGTTATTTGAGTTATATTATGGTATTATTATCGTGTTATTTATGTATTGTAACATTGTATTAATGATGTTTAAATTTGCAGTCACCCGAGGCAAAGAAATTACTTCTTGCAGTGGTCCACAACGAGAAGGAAGCCTATGAATAGTATTGTTTATATGCACGCCATATTGGATTTACTGTGCGAAAGGAACACAGTGGTTTCTAGTCGAATTCAAAGAAGCTTAAGACAAAGGACTTTGTTTGTGGTAAGGTTAGTTTCAAGAAAGAGTTGAAAGACACTATCACGGTGAGGTTCAAAAGAGCGGACATAAGGACGGGTTGTCCAGCCATGATCTGATACTTCGTTGATTTAGAGGGCAACTGGTCGGTAAACAAATTCATAGAAGTCGCAACCATTCGTTGGCGGAGGACGGTGACTAACATCTACTGCATTCCAGCAGAAAAATGTGTGACGTCAGTGCTGATATCCTTAGATCAATGACAAAATCAGGGATTAGAACCAGTGATGCATTCATATTCCTCGCTACTGAGATCGGAGGAGTGGACAATCTTGATTGCACAAAGAGGGATGCGTATAATTTCATACAAAGAGAGAGAAGAGTTCAAATTGAATTAGGGGATGTTAATTCTCTCATACAATTGTTCACTACTCGAAAAGCGGAGGATCCAATGTTTGCGTGGGACTTCTAAATTGATGAGGCGGGATGTTTGGTGATTTTTTTATGGTGCGATGGGATGTCTGGGATTGATTACGACTGTTTTGGGGAGGTAATAATATTTGATACAAGTTATAGAGTGAATAAATACAATTTATGTTGTGCTCCGATTATCGGTGTGAATCACCACTCACAAAATGTTCTATTTGGTGTTAGTTTTTTGTCAAATGAAACAATTGAATCATTCAAGTGGTTATTCAAAGTTTTTATCTGTATAATGGATAGCAAGCATCAAATAACAATATTCACTGACCAGGACCAAGCAATATCTAAAGTCATTGAAGAGTGTTTTTCGCAAATCAGACAGATTATGTTGATGGCACATTTACAAGAAGTTATCTTCAAAAGTCCATTGTAGGGCGTGGGTAGCAAGAGGGTCAATGATCTTTTTTATAAATGCTTGAGCAGATGTGACTCTGAAGAGGAGTTTGAAGAAACTTGGGGTGAAATGATCGAGAAAGTAAACCTACACGAGAATGTTTTGTTGGATGAATTGTATAATATTATGCATAAGTGGTCAACCGCCTTCAACAAAAAAATTTTTAGAATGGAGATCTTATCAACGCAAAGAAGTGAGTCCACGAATAAGATTTGCCATGATGTCTTCAAGGCCAGAAGCACCCTGACTGAATGTTTTTTGGGTCTTGAAAATGTTCTCAAAGATTGGAGAAGAAATGAAAAGGATGAAGAATTTAAATGTCAGCAGTCTGCAATTTCTCCCACCGTTAAAAACAGTCTCGTGTTGAGACAGGTTGCTACACTTTACACAAGGAAGTTATATTCAATGTTTGAAGCATAGTTTCTACATGGTTTGTGTGGGCTTGCTGTGGAGTGCTCCGCTACTATGGATTCAGAATTTCATATCCGAACTCTTGATAATAAGGACAGATCCAGACCCTGAACTATTAAATTGGACAGAGGTAATTCTGATATTATTTGTAGTTGTAAAAAATTTGAAATGATGGGCTTATTATGTGCTCACGCGCTAAGGGTTCTTCTGCACAAAAATATTACAAAAATCCTTCATAAATATATATTACTTCGGTGGACTATTAATGCTAAAAGAGACATATATAAAAGTTATGGTTATGCAAATCGTAAGGTGTCAGAAATGTTGTCAAATTCTGCAAGTGGACTCATCTATCTCAATCACATTCATAAATTTGCATACCATATCGGCACGAGAACACGAGTCATGAACTTGTCGAGAAGCTAGTGTTGGAGGCATTTAATAAACTTAAAATCGATGTCGAAGCCATTATGAGTGGTCGAGACCATCCGAAAAAGTCAAAATTAAAGAAGAAGAAGATACCGAGTAAAGAGCGAAATGTGAATGATCCCACGAAGATGCGACCAAAAAGAATATCCAATGCAAGGTTAAAAGGGTATTGAGAAAAAAATAAGAGATGCAAAAGTAAATGTTACCTATAATATTAAGTTCTGTTTTTGTTTGATGAAAGATTGCTCGCTAACATGTAATATTGTATACATGAAAATAGAAAGATATTGTTTCAATTCATGATAGCATTCTGGAATGATATCCAAATTTATTTTCAATGGCAGATCACTTTAGTCAGATTGCAAAATCGATCATTCTGAAATTTTGTCTATTCGATCTAGACTTTTTTCCTGATATTTACTCATTAATAGTATCAATGTACAGGAATTTTCTCAAACACAATAAAGAGGGACATATACGAGCTTACTGATGGACATACATGATAATATATAGACTATTTATTCATGAGTTTTTATTGTTGTATTATTGTTGTTTAAGTTGAAACATACATTTGTTTTACTATGGTTTTATTTAGGAGTTATTATGGCGGCATATTCCAATAAAACCAGCGCTCGTGATACGATTTACATGAACAAAACCCGAACACGACCTTAAAGAAACCAAAACACAACCAGCGCAGTTGCCGTAAGACAAATTTATTTTTGTCAATCCGTCTGGTTTCATTGGAATCTTTTGCGGCATATTCCAATAAAACCAGCGTTCGTGAAATGTTTCATAAGAATAAAACCTGAACACGACCAATAAAACCAGCCCTTGGAACTCCTTGAACAATTTCTCTTGTTCTTTGATAAGATCAATTATTGCTTCAAGGTTCTTGTTCATTACATTAAAAATTGGTTTTGGGACAGTCTCCCCTTCAACAACTGGCCCCATATCAAATGTTACAGGAGGTTCTGCTCTAATTTCAGGCTGACGAATTTGACAAATATCAGGTAGTCCCTCATCTGGATTGGCCAGAAAATTTAGTTTCTCCTCTTGTAAGTCCAAGAATTTATCATTGACCTGCAAGACATTTCAGGATACAAAAACCTTACACTATTCCAAAAATAAGTTATTTAACAACAGTGTAAATGACTTACCTGTTCACCGGTCAGCCTCTTAAAGGCCACATCTATCTGCGAGGAGTTCAAGCTAACAGTTGTCGGTCATCTCAACATCCTAGGTCTGGCCTCAGTATTGACAGACGTTACCACAGCTGTATGCTCAAAAAATCAGAGCTGCATAAAAGATAATTAATAAACAATAACGATGTTCAGGTTCTACAATATACTGACCGTAAGCAAATAAAAAAAACCATTTATGTATCCAATAGGTTTGTTCCGCAATAATTTGATGGCCACTGCATTAATTTGCTCTATAAGAAAATCACAGAGCGCGGTCGGCCAATTAAATGAGGCAAAAGTCTCTATATTCTCCCCAAAGTTGTTAAGTTCTTTAGCTACACTAAAATTACTCGAGCAAAACAATAGATTAGATAACAAAAATTTCATAAACAATTTAGCAAAATGGGTAGAAGACTCCCCTCTTGCGAAGTCCAAAAGATTATTCCTCATCTGCTGGGCATCCACGCCACAAGATGGACGTTTTCTCCACTTTGGCCCACTTTGGCACTGCACCTCTATTTGGCATGTCAGTTAGCAGAGTAACTTCATCGGCAACAATCGCAACTCTTTCCCTCCAATTTTGAAAACCATTTTATCTTGTTGCCAACATTGCAAGATCTGAAGTGTCAAGACATTCTCTTGAGGATATGGAGGGAGGTCCAAGACTGTTCAACATTCATTGCTTTGAGCTCATTTCTCATATCCTCAGATATTGAATGTCTCACCTTATCCAACGCATCTCTAACCACAGATGGTTGACATCTATAGCTCATTGATCGTGGGTTCACAAACCTACCAAAAATAATACAATGCAACCAAAATCAGGTGTTATTTCGGTGTGATTGTATTATTGTGGTATTATTACGGTATTATTGTGTTAATATTTCGATGGTATTATTCACGTAGTACTACGGTATTATTACGGTAATATTGTGGTTATATTTCAGTGATATTATTAACGTTGTAGTACGGTATTTTACGACACTATTATGATATTATTAAGGTTATATTTTGAAGGTATTATTCTTGTACTATTATTTCACTTTATTATGGTATTATTTAACTTTGTGGGATTATTACGGTTTTATTTGACTTTATGGAATTATTAGGGTTTTATTTGACTTTATTATTTAGTATAAGTCAAGTTTTGTATACAAAAACTGTATTTTTATTAAAGGAACTGCATTTTATTTAAAAGAACTGCATTTTATCACCGTAATAATCACTATTATCTTGAAAAACCATAGTATTAGAAGAAGAAAAAACAACCAAGAAACCCTATAAATCACTATTTAAAAGAACTGCATTTTATCACGGAATTATTTAGAAATGCATTTAGAAGAAAAAAAAAACAACCAAGAAAAAAAAATATTACCTTGCGGAACCCTCTTCAGTAACCTTCTTATTACGGTCATTGGTTTTTTTTTGTGGACTGCATTCTTGACCGCTCATCTTCGATTTCCATTGCCAATGGCTCTTCGGCTTCCATTGTCGTAGGGCTTTCTTCGATTTCCATCTCAAAGGGCTCGGCTTCCATCTTGATCGGTTGAACTCTAGTGGTGAACTGAGGAATGTACTTCGACCGTCGAACGAAGACTCAAAACCCTAAACAGATTGCGAATGGCAAAAGAGGTGGTGCGCCTGTCGGTTTTCCTCTGGAGTTCTTTTTCGATAGAAATTTCGTATTCTATTCATTCAATTAATTCGCAAGGTATTAGGCGAAAGTACAACCGGGTCCCACGTGATAAAAAAATTTTAAAATTTCAAAGAACCCTCGAATGTTACCATAATACAACCATACTAATACTCCACTAAATAAAAACATAATAAAGCAACAATAAAACCACGATAACACCGCAGGGCACTAAAAAAATTACTGCGGAGTTAATCACATTAATGCCACCACAATAAGACTCGAATAATACCATAACACAATCATAATAATACATCACCTCGATGTTAATAAACAGATAAGTTAATAATACGCCAATCACTCCGCAATAAAATAATATACAACATAATGAAAAATAGATCAATAATACTCGAATAATTCACTAATAATATCATAATATTACAGCAAGTCGAATAAACATAACGATACATATAACAATAACCACCGTTTAATACATAGTATGCGGCAAATGGGAGGACAGGCCATTGGCAGGTAGATTCAGCTCCAACTTTGTTTGTTAAATTTGTGGGCAATGAGATCAAAGTTATTTAATTACTCATTGAGGGCTTGGTCAGGATCAATGAAGAAGTTGAAAGTTGCAATATATCTAATATTCATTTTAGTTGAAGGTATAGTTTCCTGATTGCTCGAAGGCAATGAGATGGAGTTATTTAGTGATTCAGATAATCTTGATTGATAAGCAGCCAAAAAATCATTCACATCTATGATCAAAGGTTGATTGAGATGAAGTTTTAGGCTGTTCGCATATCTAAAATTGATCGAGTTATATAATCTGAAGACAATGCAGATGATCTGATTTGTATCAAGTAATTCAGGTAATGGGCTTGCTAAATTGTGGAAACAGAATAAAATGTTATTGCAAGTTACATTGTTCTACACTTCTTAAGTCTCATGTGACTGGTGTTCCAACTAGTTCACCTAAAGGAACACCATTTACATCAGACTTAAGAAGTCCAGAACATCAAAACTTAAAATTACATTTTATTATGTTTCCACAATTTAGCAAACCCATTATGACTTACTTGATACAAATCACATCTTCGGCATTGGCATCAGATTATATAACTCGATCAACTTTAGATGTGTGAACCGCCTGAAATTTTCTCTCAATCAACCTTTGATCATTCATGCGAATGATTTTTCGACTGCTTATCAATCAAGATTATCTGAATCACTAAATAACTCCATCTCATTGCCTCTGAGAAATCAAGAAGCTCTCCCTCAACTAAAATGAATATTACATATATTACATCTTTCAACTTCTTCATGATGCTGACCAAGCTCTCAATGAGTCAATAAATAACTCTATCTCATTGCTCACAAATTTGTGTCAAATGGTTCAAAAAAAAGTACTTGGCTTGTTCGCCCATCTTCCTCCTTTGCTGCATTCAATGATTTAAGTTATAGAAATACAAATAAAAAGACTAGTAAAACAAGTGTGTCTATTAAAAAAGCAAAGACATTAACATCATAATCACGCAACAATAAAACCATAAAACTGCAGCAAAAAAACTCTCTTCAACAGTACAATAGCACGATAATAAAATCATAATAATACCACAATAACCTAACAATAACACCAACATCCCTCATTAACAAAAATAACACGAGAATAGTGTCAAGATAATACTGCGGTAACACTATAAACCATTACCCCACAATAACACCAACAACAAAGACAATAACATCATAATCACATAACAATAAAACTATAAAGTCGTAGCAAAAAAACTCTCTTCAACAGTACAATAGCACAATAATAAAACCATAATAATACAACAATAACCTCACAACAATACCAACATCCCTTATTAACAAAAATAACACGAGAATACTACTAAGATAATATCGCGATAACACTATAAACCAATTCCCCGTCCTAAATGCAAGCATAACATAAACAGTTACAACGACAACAACTTCGAATAAAATGAAAACCACTAAAGTAAAACTCTGATAAACCCGTAGAAACAAATTGTTAAACACAAACAATGATATGTCAGAACTATACCTCAGATAAAAAACTAAGACAATACTATTAAATAAACCTCTAATAAACCCAAACAAATGCCAGAAGTATCCATAAAATCAAAATATAAAACTCGTACAAACCCTGGAACCCAAACCGCAACAATGTCTTTAAGATAAAAAAAAACATTCTCCACGAAGCTAAACTCACTTGGATCTGGATGTCCTTCTCGTTGTCTTCGTCGAAAATATTCTGAACGAAGCTAAACTCGCACGGATCTGGAAGTGGTTGTCGTTCTCTTCGTCTGCAGAGCAATCCATTTCGGTAGCTCCAAACCCTAAAGTGCGAAAGTAAAGTAGGGGAAAACCGGGAAAGAGACTTATGCATTAAATTTTCCTCCGGTGTCAAAAAATAGAGTTTTTAACATAAATAATAGCAGTGGGACCAGATTTCACGTGGCAGCTTCTTATTGGCTACCGTTTGCAAGCTTATTTATTGTTTAATAAGAATTTTATATATATATATATATATAAAATAAGGATTACATAAAATAAATATGAAAGGTTACTAGTTTACTTAAAATAATAAGTAAATTAAATTTTATATGATATTTAGGTTAGGTTTTCACTTTAAAAGAGACGGCATCGGGGCAAAATCTTATCGAATTAAACTTCATCGAGTGAGTACTCGCACTTTTAATCTATGGTAATATTTTGGCTATTTTATTTCTATGCATTAGTAAATAATGTTATTTGCATAAATTTTATTTTAATTTATATATTTTTCTTTATTGGTCACATTGTTATGAATGCTTATAACTTCTTAATATAATGCATTTGTTACAATATATTGAATTAAATGCAACAAGCACATAAATATATATTTATGTTAATTGTTTGTATGTACATGACTGACTATGATGGAGTCACCCCTTGATGGTACTGGTGAGAAAATATTAAGGTAACTGTGCACGTATATAAAAAAGATATTGATATTAATGTGTCATAATTGATAAAATTTTTAGACGGTGCTTCTGTGATGATTGTACATATATAATATGATATTAATATGTTATTGATACAACAATGTTATTTAATTAATATCAAGTATTTTATTGATTTATTAACAAGCTTAATTGACATGTATATTGTTTTTCGTTTCTTTTGCATTGTTGTAGTCTAGGAGTACAAGTATTCACTGGCTTGTTTTGCCTCACTGTTATTTTTAAATTAATTTTTTATGTTAATTTAACTAATTAAAAGATGAGCGATAGAAGAGAAAACATTAATAGAAAACACATACAACCAGTAATGAGGTAATTTTAAATTTATTGAGGTAAATTATATTAATTAGTGGTTCTTTCATTTATAAAATGTCATTTTTAGATAATAAATATCAAAAAATTAATTTTTGTATCTGATCATCTGTTCCCGTCTTTATTAATTCCAAATGGAGTTTCATTTAAATACAAACGAAGTTTCATTTAATAGCTATATTATAATAAAGTATAATCAAATCATTATATCTAAAAACAATTATAATGCTTATGCAACCAAATATTTCATTGGAAATCATAAATTAATGAATGTATAATTATAATAAAGCACTGCACAAATAAATTGGTAAAATAATATTTCTATAATAATTTAATCATGTTTTAGTAGAACTATGGGTCTATGTTATTGTATAAATAAGTCAACATAGAGATGGCCTCTATAAAATTGTAAGAGGATTCTTTTAAAAGTAGAATGTATTATGTCATGCACACAAATAAACTAATCAGATTATATGTGATATTTGTTTACCTAATTATATTTTAAAATATCAGATAGCTTACCTAACTACTGGTCTTTACATTATCTGTGGTGGACCTCTTCTACTTAGATTTGGAGGAAAAGTTTATATATGTTGACAGATTATCTAAAGAACTGAACAATCATAATCATGATATATGTATAGCTTCTTCATACTTAATGAGGTAGTCTTAGAAATTGCTAGCCTATAGTACATATCAAATAATTTGTTTAATGCAATAATGCCTCATCATATATGCAGCAAGGAAAAAAATAAGAAACAAAAAATGAAATTAGCATAGTGAAATGAATTAATGGACTTGAGAGAATTTTTACCTTCAATGAAGTAAAATAAGTTTGTCTTACTATATTAATATGTTAAATAATATTCAATCATTAGAATCATATTGTAATTCTAATTTTTCTTTAGTAATCGAGAGGATGAGATTAATTGTACATGAATCCATGAGGTTGTTCTTCTTTGCATGTGGCTATATAAATTTTCTAATCAAATACTCCTTACTCTTCTACTTCTATCTTTTAAACCATAATTATTGTCTATTACTCTTATATACATCCATTGTCTTCTTCACCTACATATCTATACATCTGACAATAATAAATTTGTATCATATATTATCCAACTCCTACTTCACCTCTTCATCCAACTCTTTCTCATTCTACACTACAAAATTAAATAAATGAAAGTCTATCAATATTATGTACCTTTTGCTCTTATTTTTCTCACCTACTCAATCCTATGCATTAAAATTTTTTGTCCTTTTCTTTAAACAAGATTGTTCCGAGCAACAAATTTTAATTATTAATCTTATTTGAATATTCTCTCTCATAATTTTATCACTCTTTAACTCCTACATAAAGACAAATAGTTTCCTTAACCCTTTGTAAGAAGGCTTGGATAGCATTTTAATTTACTATGCTTTAATTGTTTTTTTCTTTTTTATTTCTCATCAAAATTAAAAATGCTTGCTTTCTTTTTAATAGCTTTAATTAGTATAAAGAAGTATTAGTATTTACGATGGAATTATAGAAACGTACATCTACTTTTTGCACAAGTACAACAACAAAAACAACAATAACAAGCCTTTATCCCACACGTGGGGTCAACTATATGATTCATTTTCTTCATTGTGTCCTATTAAGTGTTATATTTTATTTAATTCCAATAAATTAAAATCATTTTTAATGCAATATGCCTAGGTTTTTTTAGGTCTACCTCTACCTTTCTTAATAGTAGTTGAATCTAAAATATCTCTCTCAACTGGATCATCAAATGGTCGATGTTTAATGTGACCAAACCATCTAAGACAACACTCTCTAATCTTATGTACCATTAGAGCTATACCAACCCATGCACAGATACATTTTTTTCACATTTTGTTTCTATGTGTCAAGTCGTTCATTAACCTAAGTATTCTCGTTTCAACAATACTTAACTTTGTTCTATGCTTCTCTTTTATAGGCCAACATTCTGCGACATAAAACATCGAAGGCCTCACCACCATCATCTAAAAATTTTCTTTAAGTCTAAGCAATATTTTTTTATCACATAATAGGCTCGATATATTCCTCCACTTTAATTCTCCAACTTGAATTCTACTAATAACATCCCCATATATATGACCATCACTTTAATTAATAGACCTGAGATATCTAAAATGTTCACTCATTTTAATGCTTTAATCACCCTTATTTCAACTCATCTACAAAATCTACTACTACTAGAATTATATTCTATGTATTTAGTTTTAGATCTGCTCAATCAAAGGCCTTCAGTTTCTAATGTAGACCTCCATAATTCAATTTTTTTCTAGGCTCTTTCTCTAGTCATATCCATAAGAAGGATGTCATCAAAAATCATACACCAAGGGGCATCTTCCTATAAATAATATGTAAGCAAATCCATAACTAAAGCAAAAAGATATGGGCTTAAGGTCGATCCTTGATTTAATTCAAGTGACATAGGAAGATACTTGGTTAATTCTCCTTATGTTAGAACAAAGGTAACAACTCTAGTATACATATTCTTAATGGCTTGAATATAAGTCATATCAACACATTTCTTTTCAAGAACACTCCAAAGAACTTCTGTTGTAACCTTATCTTAAGCTTTTTTTTCTAAATCAATAAAAGTTATATGTAGATCCTTCTTACTCTCTTTGTACTTCTCCATCAAACCTCTTAATAAATGTATAGCTTACACAGTAGAATTGCCTGACATGAATCCAAACTAATTATGAGAATCCTTGTATCACATCTTGACTTATGTTCAATTATCCTCTCCCATATTTTTAAAATATGACACATCAAATTAATTTCTCTATAATTTGCAACCTCTTGCGTAACCCCTTTATTCTTAAAAATGTGACCAAAATACTCTTCCTCCACTCTTCAGACATCTTTTCAATTTTTAAAATAATATTAAATATTTTAATAAGATGTGAAACTCCCAAATCTCTTAAATATTTCAAAACTTCAATTGAGATATCATTAGGTTCTACTGATGTTCCACCCTTGGTTTTCTTTAAAGTCACCTCAACTTCTTTTTTTGCTAATGTGAGGACAATAATAAAATATTTTGTTATTATTAACAATATTAAGATTATTAAGGTCAATCGTATTCTTAGAAACCTTATTGATGAATTTATCAAACCTACCTATGTTGAATATCTTCCTCTAAGAATTTTTTTTTTATTTTTATCTTTAATACACTTTACTAGAATTGGCTTCTTCTTAAACATCCCAAATCTTTAAATCTTTAGTTTTATTCATAATAATAATTTTATTTCTGCCTTTCAGATGCATCCATCTAATTCTATGATAATATTACATTATAATTATATTCCAACTTCTCATCTTAAAATTCATAACTTATAATCAGTGCTAAGTACTTAAATTTTCATTTGAAAGGACCTTATAATCATTTCATTCTTGACAATCTCTTTTTTTCATAAAAATAATCAATTTGTGTTTTATTAGGTACATTCTTATAATAATATGTTCATTTCTTTTCTCAAATAAAGTATTAGCAATAACAAAATCATAAGCTAAAGTAAAATTTAATTTCTACCTTCTTCATTAATCACTCTAAAATTGTAGCCACTATGAATAATTCTAAAGTCTCCTCCAATAAATCTTTTTTCTTCAAGAGGTATCATTTGTATTGATTCTTCTAGATCATTTCAAAAATTTTTTCTTTTGAAATTATATGTAAACCTACTTGAGGAGCATAAGCACTTATAATATTAAAAATCTTAGTATCCATAACAATCTTTAGAGCTATAATTCTATCTTCAAATTTATTAATTATTACAACATTATCTTTCAAACTCTTATTTATAATTACACCTACATCATTTCTAGTGCCTCTCATACTTGAATAATAAAGTTTAAAACCTAAGCTATCAATCTCATTAGCTTTTTCTCCAACCCATTTAATATTTTAAATGTATAAGATATTTATATTTTTATGAACTATAATATCTACTAATCCTATTAATTTAAATATGAGAATACATATATTTTAAGATCTTATCCTCATATTAATTTCATGAACTAAATTATTTATTTGCATCTGTCCATAATATGAGAACCTTTGCATATTTAACACTGCTTCTAGATATCAATTTAGCGGTCATTGCACACTTTTACTGTATTCAGGTCATATAGTTTGTTGTTTCTAAAGGATTCCCTAATATTTACACAATGATTTAAAAGATTCATGTCATGATTTTTTCTACAAAAAATTTATGCTTGTTGTTGACTAACTAATGCTACTCTCAATTTTTTTACATTCGGGGCTTGGGATCTTTTAATGACATTGTTACTTTATGCACAAGTATATAATGAAGAATCATCTTCAAAGAATAAGTTTAGATTTAATGATATATCACAAAAAATAAAATATTTTGTTTAATTTAAAATTATAATCATCACAATCATCATTATTAATTATTAATGAAAAGATTTTTTTTTTTCATTGGGGTCTTATTGCTCTTTCAGCTTAATATTCTTGGCACTCTCTTAGTGTGGACTTTTTTAAGGTCACAGACTTTTATGATTTTAGCCTAATACATAAAAGGCTATTCAACATGAGTGAAACCAAACAATAACACAATTTTAGATAATGTTTTATGTATTTTTCCTTACTTCATTATCATAATTTTATAAGTACCTCTTCAATCTTATCTGATCTCAATTCAACAAGTTTTAAAGCTCTCGCTCATTCATACATTTTTAGATTTTTGCATATCTCCCATCTCAAAACTTCAATTTATTTTTAGTTAAGCTTGTTAGAAAGCTAAGAGAATTGTCTAAAAATCACTAGATTGCATGTTATTGCATATCAAATGTACTATGAAGAAAACTTTTAATCTTCTTTGAGATAGATAAAGACCAAATCTATATTTTTCATAATAAAAATTTTTCATACACATTGCATTGGTAGAGGATTAAGTGAATCATATAAAAGCTGAATTTTTTTTATTTTGGGATTGAATATAATATTCAAATAATATATCTTCTCAAAAAAAATAAAAATATTATTCAATAATGGATTTAATCATAAATTATAATTTCAGGATTCACACGGATATTTTTCTCCTACCCAATTTGAGTAAGAGATATTTTATTTAATTTTCTATAAAAGTAAGCTTCTATAGTTAATTACATCATAAAATAGGTAATTATTTAAGAAAAAATCACAATTAAAATATTTTCTCTTATGATTATATGCAATTTTAAAATTTTGGTTTCTAAGTTGTTAATTTTGAAGATTTAAATAGGCTTGGTTCAAGTTTTTTCTATTTTGGGTAGCTATTTTTTATTTTTTAATTTGAAAATATTACAAATTCAAACTTTTGTTGCTACAAAAGCTAAACCACCATAATATTATCATGTTGAATGAGATTGCCAAGGAGAGTTAAGTCATTTTCCTTATTTTTTAGCACATTATGAGGAATTGTTTTTTTTTTTTTTACTTCAAGTATGAAGTTTGAAAAAAATGAGATATTGTCACTCATTATTAATTATATAGTTTTTTTATTTCCAATATTAAAATCTTTATCAAATTATGAGAGATTGGCAATGACCTTTTTTTGAGTCAGAGATATGTATATCAATGTCACATGTTTTGTAAGGGCTTACCTATATGCACAAAATTGGCTTTCTTCATAGGGGTTTGAAGCATGGTCCATTATTTGCACTCACATTTGGTTTTTTTTTTTTTTTAATGTTTAATGCCATAAATTTATTTTTTACTTGATGGTACATTTCATTGACCCACCTAACTGTAAACCTTCTATAGTTTAAGATATTTCTTAAGACAAAACTGAATTGTCTCACAAGGCATTGGGTAAAGTTGCTTTGCTCATCAACATGCTCACCAGTAGCAGTTATGTTNTTGATGATACATTTCATTGACCCACCTAACTGTAAACCTTCTATAGTTTAAGATATTTCTTAAGACAAAACTAAATTTTGTCTCACAAGGCATTGGGTAAAGTTGCTTTGCTCATCAACATGCTCACCTGTAGCAGTTATGTTATATCAATCTACTTATTGGTCTATTCATGGATACTCTTAAATTTTTGTTCAAAATGTTCGAGTTAGAATTTCAGTTACATTTTTCCTTTAATCTTAATTGACATTAATAAAATAAAGATAACCTAAAAAAATGTAGTATTTCAAATTGGAGTTCTCATGTTCAAATTTCTAGGTTGTTTTTGTGTGGTGAGTTCACTTGGTTAGGTGGACTTTGAAAGTATGGATTAAAATTCTTTGGCTTTGAAACAAACTAATTTTCAGGCACATGCTAACCTTGATATGATGAGATTTTAACTCTTTTTTTTCTTAAATAATTTTGTTTCTAGGATTGCAATATTTATCAAATATATATATATATATATATATATATTCAAGTGTATTCAATGATGATGCTTCGGAGAACAGNGCCCGAACGACATAACAAGCCACTCATAAAGCCCAGTGGGCGCAACAAATGCAGTCCATTCGATGGACTCTGAATGCATCGTTATCTGGTGGAAGCCGCTTTTCAAATCAAATTTTGAATATATTTGACTTCTACTGATTCTTTTCAGTAAAGTATTTATACCACGTAATGAATATTGATCATTGTGCGTATTATCCTTCAAGGATCTATAATTAAATACGAGACTTTCCTTTCCTCGTATTTCTTTACTAGTTTTAGGATCGATTGATGTACCTGAGTTGAGAATGATGACCATAGTGCGATGCCTGCTTTTACTCTGCCTTATCACTTTGAGCTCCATCAGACTATCAATGTCTTTTAAACTGGTCTTGCATGACTGGTGTGACGTGTTTTAGTGGTTTATCCTAAATCGTCAGATCATGATTAATGATTTCAATTTTACACATCACTTGATTTTTAGCCCAATGCTTTTATGGGTTATCACCAATATACCCGTTGTTTTGCAGTCTTTGAAAAATTGAATTGAACCTTTTAACAAACAGATTATCATTAGTAACATTGAAGTAGAAAAAATCATGTTACAATTCAATATAAAAATCATAGTCCATATCAAGTTTAGTATTTTCTTTGCTATGATTTCTACATCTGTTGTTGTTGGTAAGTGTGACTTCTTTGTAAAAAGTCACCATGTTCCCCTCAATTCGC
>JXCR01098032.1:37866-79560 GCA_002079205.1 Phalaenopsis hybrid cultivar | reverse complement strand
CAATTCTAATACTCTTGCCAAAGTCTTTTCTAATCTCCCACAGCTGCTCTACTACTTCTTTCATCAATGGCCGCTTAAGACGAGTCGGAGCGGCACAATGAAACGCCAAACTAAGCATTTTTGTGACTACTTCAATGTTTACTTCTTCCTGCAACATTGGATCAACTACCTTTCTGATATTTCCCTCATTGAATTTATTGAAAGCCTGTAAACAACTCTAAAGTATGAACAAGTTTTGCATAATGAGGCAGACAGTATTATAACAAAATTAAATATTGCATAAAATGCGGCATTCGTTACCCATCGGATGGTAATCCTCTCATCCACGCTTCTCTTCATTTCAACCGGACGACGAGCGGATAANTAACAAAATTAAATATTGCATAAAATGCGGCATTCGTTACCCAGCGGATGGTAATCCTCTCATCCACGCTTCGCTTCATTTCAACCGGACGACGAGCGGATATAATTTCAATTAGCAGTATGCCGAATGAAAATACATCACTCTTGGGAGTGAGTTGATAAGTTCGAAGATATTCGGGGTCGAGGTAACCGGCTGTTCCCTTTATTTTAGTTGATATGTGAGTCTGTCCTGCTTCTGTTGGCCCGGTTCTTGCGAACCCGAAGTCAGACACCTTAGCTCTAAAATTTTCAGTTAGAAGAATGTTTGATGCTTTCACATCTCTGTGGATTATGGGCTTTTCTGTAAGAAAATTTAAGAAAGGCATCTGTTAAATGAGAATCACCCAGTGGTGAAATAACCTTCTGAAAATAGAAANTGCGAACCCGAAGTCAGACACCTTAGCTCTAAAATTTTCAGTTAGAAGAATGTTTGATGCTTTTACATCTCTGTGGATTATGGGCTTTTCTGTAAGAAAATTTAAGAAAGACATATCTGTTAAATGAGAATCACCCAATGGTGAAGTAACCTTCTGAAAATGGAAGNCATCTCTGTGGATTATGGGCTTTTCTGTAAGAAAATTTAAGAAAGACATATCTGTTAAATGAGAATCACCCAGTGGTGAAATAACCTTCTGAAAATAGAAGTATTGAAACTGCTAGTAAAGCCACCAAGTATTATCTTATTTAGCACAAAATGATTTATCAGCTATCATGCACAAACAGAGGCAAGGCATGGGATGGACATTAATTTTTAAAAAAACATGGAGAAAAGATGCTGATAGATGAAAAATTCAGACCATACACTTACATTAGTAAACATAAGTAGTTCATTTGATCACGTTGTTCCTTCTTATCCCTATTAATTAGGATCAGNTGGGATGGACATTAATTTTTAAAAAAACATGGAGAAAAGATGCTGATAGATGAAAAATTCAGACCATACACTCACATTATNGACATTAATTTTTAAAAAAACATGGAGAAAAGATGCTGATAGATGAAAAATTCAGACCATACACTTACATTATTAAACATAAGTAATTCATTTGATCACGTTGTTCCTTCTTATCCCTATTAATTAGGATCAACTTATAAATCCAGCCTCTCCATTCATTGATTGATTTATGCATGAGGAAAGCTAAAAATTAGTTCTTTTTATAATTTAATGTTATACTGAAAAATTAAATATTAATGATAGGTTCCAACATATCCTATGGGAGACTATTCAAGAGAGAGATTATTGTGTCAGGACACCGGACACAAAGTCCAATTAAAATTTTCCACCTTCAAATATGAGGCCCACTGAAATACACATTTCTTTGTTGTTTTCTAAAAAAGTGGGACCCACCTTCCATGTGACCATTTTTAATTGGACACTTGTCCTGACACAATAATTTTTCCAGGAGGCGAGGTATGTTGGTTACAAAGATAAGACAATGTAGGATATGGACATTTCCATTGTATGCGGGGCTGAATATCAGTCATCATCGATTGCACTGTACCGTACTATCCATTAGTAAATCTAAACTACAATTTGGAAAATTGGATGTTACCATAACGATATTTTTGATGTAAAATGCAATGGGATATAAAATTGACCTCAAGGTACAATCAATGCAGGAAAGTAAGAAATGCGAGATATCTGTGGAAAACTGAAAACAAACGTCATGTCTCAATTGACTCAATGTACAATATCACGTGAAAAAGGGAGATGCCGCGATTATCCTCCCAAACGATAGAAGAATTTGTTGTCAAGGTTGATGATTTCTACCATGCACTAATAAAGTGTTGTAGCTTCCCTAGAGATTTATGTATACCATATCAAGGGGTACTTCATTCCATAAGTTATATATAATCCATAATCTCATTATCTAGAATGACTTTTAAAGATCATATTTGAATTGAGTGTTTCCAAGGTTGCAAAGGTAGATTTTATATATCNTATATATATATATATATATATATATATATATATATATATATATATATATATATATATATATATATTCAAGTGTATTCGATGATGATGCTTCGGAGAACAATCTTTCATACACTATTGTATATATTAGGAACCTTGCTCATGATTTTAGCTCTCCAATATGTCACATATGTCTCAAAGTAGATTTTTGATTAGCTATTGATTTATTATTTTGTGTTGATGGTTGTTTCAGGTGACACAAGCTAAATTTCATGCTAAGTACACAAGCCCACCCCTCTTACTATGACCTCAAACTCATTGTCACATCCGGATCATCCTTTTTAGCTCTCAGGGACACTTGGATATTCAGATGCTAATCTTCTGGCATATCAACAATAGTTGTAGTACCCTTGGCTACACAACATAGCCTTGTCCACTTTCCAATCATTAGTAGGCCTCATCTCCGGTAGGTCTCAGACCATCCATGATGCTTGTCCATGCCACTCATCCTCTCAACAACTGATTTACAATGATTAGAGGCATGCATTTGACTGATTCTAATGGACCCTGCTTTTTGTTCTTCAAATCTTTTTGTCATTAACCCTATTTGTTACAATTTTATCACTTTGTTGACAAGATTCTGGATTTGGTTTTTGTAATATTTATTATATTGGTAGAGGGATGTTGAGATTAATTTATACTTTAAGCCCTATTTTGTTGTCCTTGTTGATCTGGATCATCAGTTTTAAACTTTAGTTATGTTTGCTTGCCTTTATTGGAGGTTCAATCTGTCTTTTACTTTGGAATGTTTGAACTATGAGATATTGAAGATGGCAAAGGCACACATCTGGTGCATGTTTTAATGAATTATACATGCTCTTATAGAAATAAATATCTAATTGGTTGATGCATGAAACCTGTAGTACTTGGCCAACAATTTGCATAAGAATCTCTTTATGAATGATAGAAAGTTCAAGATAGTTTAGCAACTTTGCATTTGAAAAGAGGAAATAGAAGCAATACTGGGATAGTTTCAAAATTTACATTGAAGTTGATGGAGGTGGGATTACAAAATGGTAGATTTAATTGTAAGGAATTTGCTTATTTTTCTAATGGTTATACTTAATCATGATTATGATTATAGTTAATCTTGATATGTGTGAGTATTAGCACAATTATTTAAGGTTATAATTCTCTTGTGCATAATAAAACAAAGCAAATACTTCAAGGAGGATTTCCTAAACCACCACCAAGCTATAGCCCTAAAAGACTTATCCCTAAAGAACAAAATACCCATAAATTATTTTATTCATGTCATCATAATAACTTATATAAAAATTATTTATAATGNTATACAAAGTGCATTAGAAAATACACCCACTGAAGAATACGGGTTCATGATGAAAGAGGATCTCGGCTGGCGATGTATTGTGAAGCTCGCCGAAGAACAAAAAAAATGTTCCCATCAATGGGAACAAAATAAACCAACTAAAGGGCATCACATTAGATGTTCGTATTGCTTCATAATTACGAATGTCAACATGAGGATACATTGCGTTATCTGTGAATTGACTGCCTGTCCTCTCCGCGCCAAATTTAATCATCTATAACCGTTCAAAAGGAGTTCTTTAATTCAGTTTTAGTCAAAAGATAACTTAATTCATGAACTGGTTAAGTTCACAGAACACCCACTTGAGGAAAACAAACGCCTCAAGGAGAAGCTCCAGCATGAATTGGAGCGAAGTTTATTAAAAGATTTGCAGGAACTGTCTCTGCAAGACAGGAAAGAAAATCGTTTTTGCTGATGAAGACGATGATGATGAAATTGTTGAAGAAAGCGGAGTCAAGATGCTAAGCAAAGCATTTAAAGAAGAAATTCGTGAAGTCCTTGAGGAGCAAATACAGAAACCCCCTAAGCGAGTAATTAACAGGTTATATAATATGATTATAACTTTTGAAATTCCAAGGGTTGAGCGGTTCAAACTGCAAGCCATCTTAGATACGGGTGCAACATCTTGTTGTGCCAGTATAAAAGACCTTCCAAAAGGTGCGTTGAGGAATTAAATTACCAGGTTTATTTTAGTTGTGTAAATTCGACGACACAATCTGGTATGAAGATAAAAGATAGAAAAATATTTATTTCTGAAAGTAATTTTATAATTCCTCTAATTTATTGTATGGAAAAGGAGGTCAAAGATGGTATTCAGTTGCCTTTAGGTTGTAACTTCATCAGGAGCATGCAAGGTGGCATACAAATTGAGGGGAACATGGTGACTTTTTACAAAGAAGTCACACACATACCAACAACAAAAGATGTAGAAATCATAGCAAAGAAAATACCTGAACTTGATATGGACTATGATTTTTATATTGAATTGCAACTTGAATTTTTCTACTCCAATGTTACTAATGATAATCCGTTTGTTAAAAGACTCAGTTCAATTTTTCAATGACTGTAGAACAACGGGTACATTGGTGACAACCCGCGAAAGGCTAAAAATCAAGTGACGTGTAAAATTGAAATCATTAATCATGATCTGACAATTTAGAATAAACCACTAAAACACGTCACACCAGCCATGCAAGAACAGTTTAAAAGACATTGATAGCTTGATGGAGCTCATAGTGATAAGGCCGAGTAAAAATAAGCATTGCACTATGGCCATCATTGTCAACTCAGGTACATCAATCATCCCAAAACTGGTAAAGAAATATGAGGAAAGACAAGAATCTTATTTAATTATAGATCCNTAATGTTATACTGAAAAATTAAATATTAATGATAGGTTCTAACATATCCTATGGGAGACTATTCAGGAGAGAAATTATTGTGTCAGGACACCGGACACAAAGTCCAATTAAAATTGTCCACCTGCAAATATGAGGCCCACTGAAATACACATTTCTTTGTTGTTTTTTTAAAAAGTGGGACCCACCTTCCATGTGACCATTTTTAATTGGACACTTGTCCTGATGCAATAATTTTTCCAGGAGGCAAGTCACGAGGTATGTTGGTTACAAAGATAAGACAATGTAGGATACGGATCTTTCCATTGTATGCGGGGCTGAATATCAGGCATCATCGATTGCACTGTACCGTACCATCCATTAGTAAATCTAAACTACAATTTGGAAAATTGGATGATACCATAACGATATTTTTGATGTAAAATGCAATGGGATATAAAATTGACCTCAAGGTAAATCAATGCAGAAAAGTAAGAAATGCGAGATATTTGTGGAAACTGAAAACAAACGTCATGTCTCAATTGACTCAATGTACAATATCACATGAAAAAGGTAGATGCAGACCGCGATTATCCTCCCAAACGATAGAAGAATTTGTTGTCAATGTTGATGATTTCTACCATGCACTAATAAAGTGTTGTAGCTTCCCTATAGATTTATGTATACCATATCAAGGGGTACTTCATTCCATAAGTTATATATAATCCATAATCTCATTATCTAGAATGACTTTTAAAGATCATATTTGAATTGAGCGTTTCCAAGGTTGCAAAGGTGAATTTTATATATCAGTAAAATATATATATATTGAAATTTACTACAAAATATTACAAAAAATATATCCTCAAATTGGGACAACCTTTTCAGATCATGCCTCATAAAAAATCGAGTCAAGCATGCTCCAGAGTAAAGATATTTTTAGAAACAACTAATAATATTATAACATACCAATAATGTTTAGTTCAAGTAAAAATATCTACAAAATAAAATTAAAAAAAAANTCAACTTGGGACAACCTTTTCAGATCATGCCTCATAAAAAATCGAGTCAAGCATGCTCCAGAGTAAAGAAAATAGTAAAAAAAACAATCTATAATAATGCTTCACTGCAATCGTCACACATTCACATTTAGGATTTTGTTTGGGATCACTTTTGTTTTGTTTTGTTTTTTTTTTACTTTAATTTTAAAAACATGTTTGTTTAGTGCATTTATTGCATGTTTTTATTTTCTNTCAACTTGGGACAACCTTTTCAGATCATGCCTCATAAAAAATCGAGTCAAGCATGCTCCAGAGTAAAGAAAACTCAATAGTAAAAAAAAACAATCTATAATAATGCTTCACTGCAATCGTCACACATTCACATTTAGGATTTTGTTTGGGATCACTTTTGTTTTGTTTTTTTTTTCTTTTTTACTTTAATTTTAAAAACATGTTTGTTTAGTGCATTTATTGCATGTTTTTATTTTCCGATCTTAAATATTCAGCACATCTAAAAAATTTTTTAGAGTATTTTTAGAAACAACTAATAATATTATAACATAACAATAATGTTTAGTTCAAGTAAAAATATCTACAAAATAAAATTAAAAAAAAATCAAAATCAAAAGTAATCACAAATGGCCAATTAGCTTGTCCGCATGTCTTAAATCAAACAAATTAGTTATAACTTCTTTATCTGCCAAGGAATGCTGAACTAATAGCCATCTTTACCTGCATATAGGTGGAGATATGTCAAGGCATGTGCAACATCTATTGCTATTTCAAGGCGTTGATTAAAATCCAGAATGTGCCCGTGCAGACCTGTGGAAGTTAAACTGGAACATAAATACTCCTAGAAGCATAAGACTGAAACTACTTATACCATATCATGCAGCATACCATCAAGATGCTCTCTGAGAGTACCATTTGGTACATACTCCGTAATAATAATGCGTTCAATTCCTTTTTCGGTGTAACCAAGTAATCTGACTAAACTCCGGTGTTCAATTTTGGCAAGAAGTTCTACTTCGCTGCTGAACTCATCTCTAAGTGTCCCAAAATGTTCCTGCCAAGAAGATAAACAACAAAAAAGTTTTAAGAATGTACAAGTTTTAAGAAGTGCTGATTTTTTTAACAAAAGTAGTAAATACACTCAAATAAAATTTCCTCCTTATAGTCATCGCCATTAGTAAAATTATTTTGATTATTTGAAGTTAGTTTTACAAATTCTGATTCTCAATTCATTCCTAGTAAGTGTTATTTTAGACGCTAATTCATTTGGTCAATCCATTTTTCCTCCTAACCATTCAACATTAAGCTCATATACCAGACTTATTAGGGTATTGTTCCAGTGCTTTCCGCACCTAGTAATAAAAGGAAGCATAGAATTTTGAAATGCCAAAGCTAAAGCAAAATTCCAAAGATAATTCACATGCACTAGAAAAAGTGCATATTAAATAATTGAAGGACGGAAACCCTTGCTCCTAAATATGATTGGCCGTGTTGCAAGCCAGTAAAAAACATGCATTTTGCTAGAAATGCCAAAAAACAAAAGGCACACAGTCGAAACTAAAATTAAAAAAATACCACTATTTTAACTTCTGAAAATTGAAATACATCTTTTCATCCATAGGTGAGGTATAATATGTGTAAAAATAAGATTTTAGGTGCTAGATATGTAAATATATAGAAATTAAACGGTATGTATGTATATCTTCGTAAATAATGTTGATATCACAGTCTAAAGAAGGATTTCATAATAAACAACATCAATCTTTGAAGTGTACAATCAAACGTTATCAAACTAGATTTTACTGTTTAGAGAAGATAAAAAGTGAATAAAAGAAACTGTGTACATGAAACGGCTGGATTTATGGCCCCGGCCTAATAACCAAGCCGATCATTGCGGGCAGATTTCATTTTAGTTTACTTAACTTTGCATGAATACATGTAGATGATGCAACCAAAATTCTTTAAACCTTCTAACTCCCCCAAAAGCATTGATGCAGTAGCTAACAAACTTGAAAAATCAGAAGCTTTCAAGCTTCTGCGTCAAATCAATAAACTATCATATAGGTAAATGATATTAAATTTTACGCCATGGTTATTGGAAACAAAGCAACCAGGTGATTATGTTCTAACCAACATAAACATCACCAATCATGTATAATCTTTGAATGGTGCCATTATATTTAAATTACCAAATGAACTAAATTATATATAATACAAATTTGCACTTCTTATTATTATAATATTTTCTCATTATTGATGATATTCTCCTTTATTGTAATTATAATTTTAGTTTTTTTTAATCTATACTACGAACATATAAACTTGTACAATATGATAATTTAATAAAGATGTTGACCATTACAAATTTTACTTCTAACATATTAGTGCAATTAGAGCCCCTATCTTTCCTACCAACCACCTAGACCCTCCAGCATCTTTTAGGCCTCTATCTTAATTCTCGTATGGCAATCTTGCTTCACTAGCCTCCATCAAATCTCATTCAAAGGCTCTTGTTCTTCACTACTACTATCTCTCCTACTTGAGCTCATAGATTTGCTTTAATGGTTATAAACACCTACGCACGCACCTTCTCGACCACACATCCTGATACCAGAACTAGTAAGGGAAATAGTAGAAACACCAAAAATAATCTTACATGAACATTAAAATAAGATTACATCATGAATCGGACGAAAATAACAACCCACAACATGAAACGACACAAACAATACTCTTAAATGTATCTTAATGGGTGGTGGAGGTCGGCTAGAGGGAAGGGGATGATTGAAAGAAGGGACGACAACCACAAAAGGTGGTGATAGCGAAGGGAAAGAGCAGAACTGAAGGGACAACAAGTGAGAAGGGTTGTGAGTAGTCGGCAACAATCGAGTGGTGGTTAGGAGAAGCTTCAAGTGGTCGGCAGCTAAGGGGAGTGAAAGAGATGGGTTAGGAAGGATAAAAGGGGAAAGATACAATCATCACCTCAGAGGGGATACAGCCGGAGCACCACCATCTCTTCGAATATAGCCCACAAAGGGAAAAGAGTCTCCACACAGAAGATCTGAAGCTAAAGTCAAACACAACTCTAATCTAACTATCACATACTCAAAGACAACAATTTATAAACTCCTAAAGGAAACTTCTACACAAAGGAAGAGAGTGGGAAGCCTAGAAAAATCCAAAAAAACCAAATTCCACTATTGACGCCCATTTAGATCGCACATGTTCGTAATCCCGCTCGCCTACTCATTCCCACGAAGGTTCGCAAGCTCCCTGCTCTCGCGTGGTTCTCTTGCTTTCGCGAATTCTCACGGGTTCGCGCTCCCGTGAAGTCTCACAGGGCTTCGATTCCGCGAGATCAAAGCACCCCGAATCGAGGAGCAATTTAGCATCCTAAGGCTCTTGTTTTAGCGTCTGAGTTAGGGCCCTGGTAGCGTATGCATCAGTCTGCTAGGGTTGGGAGTGCTTTGACTTTATTGGTTGAAGCTTCTGTTTTGTTATCAGCTATCCTGGATCCCATTGGTGATTGTACTGTTGCCCGGGGTATTTGAGGGGCTTCCCCAGTTTGAAAGCAAATGTCCATATCAATATGTCCTTTTGAGGTTGTGTACCATGCCAATGCTAGCGAATCTTCCCAAAGTAACATATGTTCCGTTCAATTGAGCGTGTATTGATAGTAATTGAATCATTCCCGCACGACGGTGGTGTTGTTGGTGCGTCGTCAACCTGACATAACCTTGGTCGTATATGTCCTGTATTAGGGGCGGGCGGCTTGGTCCTCTCGTCTGGTGTCATCACTAAAACTGGTTCTACTAACAATGTTCTGCTGAATAAGGATCATGTGACCTCGGCCTCTGTCGAATGAAGGAGGGTGATGTGATTCTCGTCCTTGGTGAAATAATATGTGTTTTTATATTCGACGTGTTGAGTCCTTCGATGAAATTGTCATGGTCTTCAAAGCAGGGTGACATGCATCCATGGAAACTATGTCATGCCATACTTGATCCTGCAGCTGGCCTCCAATCAAAAATTCTACCAAGCATCTTCGGTCGATGTTGACCCAGTTCTCCTTCAGCCACGTAAGTGAATATGGCTAGGAGTGTCTCTATGTTGCGAGTCCTAATTTCTCTACCAGCTGTGTCCATGTCACGTTTTTGCTGCTTCCGTCTTCGATAATGAGACTACATACCTCTTCATTTATTGTGCAGCAGGTGCGGAATATGTTGTGATGAAACCACTGTGAATCTCTCATGTCCTCGGTTTGTAGGACTTGTCGAATCACGAGCGCCTCTACTTCATATGGGGGAAGCTGATACTCCTCATCTTGTTCCTCAACTTTCTCTTCATCGCTAATATCTTCTATGGCGCCTTGATCTGTGCGTGTAACTACCTTGCTCGTGGGGCAGCTGGAGGCAATGTGGTCGTAGCTGTGGCATCGGTAGCACTTCCTAGCTGGCACCGTGCTGGAAGAGTTGCCCTTCTCCTGTTTCTTTCAGCTTTAATCAGTAGTGTCATTCCCCTATCCGGGCTTGTCTTTATCTCCTGAGAGATCTTTGTCGGTCGTGGTAATTGTAGGTAACAGCTTGCCTGGAGATTGTTGCCAAAAAGATGATTGTTACTGACCTGTTGTTGTTGTCTTTCCACCTTCAAGATTAATGTCTGGACATCCCCTAGCATCCAATATGGCTGCAATCGTATCACGTTGTTGATGTCAAGTTTTAGACCCCCAAGATATGTGGTTATCGTATGTTCCTCTTACTCCGTCAGCTCACATTTCAGCAACAAATGGTCGAATTGGGCAGTGAATTCTTCAACTGAAAGATCCCTCTGCCACAAGTTGTGGAGCTTAAAAACATATCCTGGTGTTAGTGAGGTGGGAGGTACTTTTTCTGCATTACTTTCTTCATCTTCTCCCATCTAGTGATCTTTGGACTGTCTTCTCTCTTCCTCTGTCTATGTACATTTTTCCAGCATGGGGAAGCGCCCTTCTTTAGCTTAATAGCGGCTAGCTTGACCCATTTATCTTCTGGAGCATCTTTTTATTCGAAAATCCGTTCAACGCATTGAGCCAGATGATAAACTCATCGAGATCCATGCTTCCAAATTCTAAAAGGTCCATCTTGATGTGAAAATCCTGTTGACCTCCATAAGGAGCCTCTTCTCTTGGCCTCCTTTGATATTGAATACCAAAACGGAGCAGCCAATATTCTTCATCGTTGTGACCTTCCCTGTGTAACGGATTAAGTTCCTCGTTTCTGTCTTACCCAAGACTCTCTCGACCACAGTCGAAAGTAATCTCTTCCTGATTCCCGTCATCTAGCTCAGCTAGTCTCCATTGCATACAACAAATTTCACGTTGTATCTTTTCCTGGGTAGAGCCTAACACATCTCTCTACGGTGGCATGACAAGAGTTGGGAATTGGAAGAAAAAAATTGATTGAGGTGGATTGAGCACGGGCAGATGCTAGGGAACTTTAGGATAGGAACCGGAACTAGTAGGGAAACACCAAAAACATTCTTTCATTAATATTAAAATAAGATTACATCATGACTCAAATGGAAATAATAACTCACAACATGAACCGACACTAACAACACTCTTAAATGTATCCTAATGGGTGGTGGAGGTCAACTAGAGGGATAGATAATTGGAAGGGGTGACGACAGCCACAGGAGGCTGGTGGTAGTGAAGGGAAGGTGTGGAACTGAAGGGACGGCAAGTGGGAAGGGTTGTGGGTGGTCGCCAACGATCGTGTGGTGGTTAAGAGAAGCTTGAAGTGGTTGGCGGCTAAGGGGAGTGAAAGAGATGGGCAGGGGAAGATACAATCACCATCTCAAAGGGAATACAACTGAAGCACCACCACCACCGAGAAGTTCAATGGGTGGAACCTTGTCCTTCTCGAGGATGCAAGTGGATGATTTGCTACATAAGAAAAAATATATTTTCTCAATACAAAAAATCACTAAGAAGCCTGAATCAATGAACATGATGGAATGAGAGTGTTGAATCGAATGAACCTAGGTTTGATCTGTTTGTCACTTTCCTCGTCAGTTGCATTCAATTTTGTGAATGAGAAAATCACGATGGATCACATTGTGACACTTACAATGATGTATAAAAAACCTTATATTTCTAATAAGATTTCTCTGATGAATAGGTTATTCAACATAAAGAAGATGGATAACAGTTCGGTGGCAAAACATCTGAACAATTCCAACATTATAACGAGTCAGTTGTGTTTTGTGGGATCAAATTGATGAAGAGGTAAAGACACTATTAATTCTGTCTTCATTGTCAAACAACTATGATGGATTGATGACTGTGGTGAGTAACCCTTCAAAGAATATGAAATTAAACTTTGATGACATTGTGGATTTAATGCTGAATGAATTTTTTTTACAGAAAGGTAACATATTGTGAATCTTTAGGTTATGCGTTCAATGCTAAAAATATGAAAATAAATCTGGACATGAATACGCAAAGAGACAAATTCAAGTCCAGAAGACGAAAACCGAGGTCAAACAGAGAAAAAAATAAAAGAGTGTGTTGGAACTGTGGAATGAAAGGACATTTCAAGGACTGTAAAGCTCCAAGGACTGTTGGTGGTGGAGGACAGGAAAGAAATCTACAAATGTCTCCACAGGCGAAGTCCAAGGTGACTCCATGATTTTATCCCTAGTCAACACTGAATCATGAATAGTAGATTCAAGTGTCTCTTTTCACACATGCCCCAACAAAGAGGTGTTCAAAAATTACACTCAAAATGATCTAGGGTATGTTTATTTATGAGACAAAAATGCCCACAATATCGTGGAAAAGAGTGATGTGGATATCATGTTGTCAAATGGAACAATCTAGAAGCTTACTAAAGTTAGGCATATTCCAAGTCTTAAGAGAAATATGATCTCGGTGAGGCAGCTGACAAAGTTAAGGTTCATGACTACTCACAGGTAATTCATGGAACGGGACCAGAAGGGTAATGGTGATGGCTTAGAGGACACTCTACATTGAAATTTTTTCTCCTGTGATGAAGATTACAACGGTGAAAGTTGTATCAAATTTGATAGCAAAGGAAGATCTGCATCTAGAGCGAATGAATGTAAAGACACCCTTCTTATATGGAGATCTGGAGAAGGAATTATACATAATACAACCACAGGGTTACGAAATTCCAAGGAATGAAGATTTGGTCTACAGGTGGAAGAGTTCTTATACCTTGAAGCAAATTCCGAGATAGTGGTATAGAAGGTTTGACAATTTCATGTCAAAAAATGAGTACATGAAATGCCAGATAGATCTCAGTTGCTTCATCAAAAACTTCAATAATTGTTATATCTTACTCCTTTTATATGTGAATGACATGCTCATTACAAGGGCAAATATCAAAAAATCAGAGACTTAAAGGAGTAATTATCCAATGAGTTTGAGATGAAGGATGTAACTCCAACTAGAAAGATCATAGTGATGATATTCAGTAGGAACAGGAGTGTAGGTACACTGAAGTTATCACATGCATAATATTTTGAAATGATTCTTTAGTGGTTCAACATAGGTAAGACAAAACAAGTTTGAACCCCCTTAGGTAGTCACTTCAAACTATCTAAGAAATTATTACCTAAGTCTGAAGCAGAGCAAGCACAGATGGGGAGAACTTTGTATGCTTCAGTAATTGAAATTTTGATTTATGATATGATTTATATCAAACCAGATATTGCATATACAGTGAGAGTAGTCAGAATGTACATGACAATACAGACACATACATCATTGGGAGGCGGTGAAATTGATTATCAAGTTTTTGAAGAGAACAACATGACACTTTGTCATAGAAGTGCAGAGATAAGTCTATATGGATTTGTAGATGCGGATCTAACAAGAAATTTGGATGATAGAAGTACAACACTATAAATCTTCACTTTAGAGAATATATGGTGAGTTGGGTTTCTAGGATGTAGAAGATTGTTACAATTTCATCTACGGATGTGGAATACTTTGATATCACTAAGGCTAGCAATGAGATGATTTCTTTATAGGGCTTTATGACAGAACTGAGAAAGGAACAAGGGATTGAAAAACATTATAATGACAGTAAGTGTTATTCATCTTGCTAAGAACGTTATTTTCATACCAGGATAAAACATATCCAACCGAGGTATCACTTTATTCATTATCTCCAAGAAGATGAATTATTTTTGGAGAAGATACACACAACACAGAATCTTGTGTTCATGTTGATAAAGGTAGTGATTATCGAGAAACTAGAGCTATACTTGGCTTTAGTTTGAGTACAAAAATGTTGATACTAGAGGTGGGTGAGTCACACTACAGTATGAGTAAAGATGGTACAAATAGGGTTAGAGATATAAATGATAGGTGATGGGTGCTATCAGTCTGCAAGTGGGAGATTATTATGTAATGGAGCTTGAAGCACCCAAAAGCACTGCCACAAGAAGTATCTAGGAGCGCCTGTAGCATGGTGTAGCCATACCTGAGATGTGTGTAACTATGTCGGGCAGCGTGACTGTGCAAACACATCACGATACTATAGCAGGGAACGGGGTAGGGATTTTGGTGGGAAGCTCCTGCGTTAGTCTCCAGAGTTGGGGAGTACAGTATATGATCAATCATTTTAAAGGTAATGGGAATGTTGTAATCTATCGTTAAGTCAATCTTGTTGGCGTCAACATTCCAAAGCACATCCTGATAAAATAATTATCAATCCTCTTTTGGCACAACCTGAACCGGAATTGTATGTTGATGGATATTCTGAAAAATTAAGCCTCGTGTCATTAAAATCTAGATTTGGCTTTTTCCACTCCTCATACTCGTCTGAATGCACTTGATAACGAAGTATATAAAAAACAATCAACTCTGGGATAAACCCTATGGCAGCTGGACCACGCTGAAATATAACCACCCAGAAGAGGCCACTTATTCTTCTCTAAAAGGACATGGATCCTACTGTAGGGTGTCATTTACCCCAAAGATCCGAGAGTGATTTCCAAAGTTGTGGCTCATCCCTCTTGTCTAACCATCTATCGATGGGACATTGATGAATTGAATCTAATACCCCAATCATTCCTTATGGTCTTCCAAAAGTGGCACAAAAGAGTCTATCTCTATCATGTTAGACCTTTAATAGAGGCAACTCAAGAGGTAGGTTATGAACGTATCTAAAAATTCTAAAATTCTCTTAGCTGAAGTTGCTTTGTGTCTAGTATCTGCTCCTTATATTCATAGCCCTTTTGGACATCTAATCCCAATTCTCCTGATGCTCCTCTCAATGACTACAAAATGGTAGTTCGAAGCATCGCAATCTCATACTCTGCATGGATGCCCATTATTTTTGGACTCACTACCTTCTAGAATATTTACTGTTAACTCAGTTAGATTCTCTCTCCTAGGTTCAACTGGAATCAATAACTTCTTTTCCTCTTTGGCTGGCAGCTGGCACTCTTCATTTGTTGTGTACTCATTTTCTTCATAGTTGATTTTTTCGTTATCCATTTCAACAGCTCGCTGCTCAGTGAAATAAACAACACCCTTGTTTAAGCAATCTGATGCATTGTGCCCAAACTCATGGCACTTGGTGCACTTTCTGACTGGAACAAATTTAAGAGTATTGGTTCACTCCACCTGTTCTCTACTCTGAATAAGTTTCTCCTTAGTTGAGGTCAACTTGGATGATCCCCTTGGGGTACTTTGATTGTAAAATCTTAGGATTGAACCCTATGTGTAAGATGTGGTTATTGTTCGATGATGTGATCTCTCTATTTTTGAAGTTGGGGTCTGAAGATCCAGTATGTAGTGAGCTGGTAGATACCGGTGTCATATCTCTAAGTTCATCTTAGATCTAATAGTGATATTGTCTTTTCACTCGCGCCGGCGTAGATGTGCTAAATTTTCCAACCAAAATAATGCACTCTTCTTTAATTTGTTGGCGATTAGTTTCATCATTACGTTTGGTCGAACTTCCTAGTACTCAAAGGAATGTTCCATAGTTTGAACCTTCCTAATGAACTCATCTAGATCCAAGTAACCATCAAAATGTGGCAAATCCACATCTACTTCAAAATACTGACTTCTCAGTTATTTCGCGTGTCAAATCTTCGGGATAGAGTTTCTTATTTCCTAGAATCCACTTGGCGGAAAAGATTCACTCTATTCCTTCGATCTAGCATGTCACTATTATGGATACGGGTGAACCGTTTGAACCGCCTCCTCTCGAAGGCAACAAGCCTCTGTTACAGTTGTAAGATTCTCGCCTCACATCCTCCAAACAAGGCTCCTAGACAGCCCTTAGTGGATTTCTCATAAACGAAATTGTGGCATTTCTTCCAATTAAAATCTTCAACAATTATCTCTTCAAAGGTATGATTAGGGTTTGAGGTGTAGGGTGGAAGGTGAAAGCAGTGTATGCATGTGATATAAGGTAGGAAAGAAAAATATTGGGTGGAGATAAGGTTAGATAGTGGGGGAGTTCTGTAACCCTGGAATATGACTAGAGTTAAGCTAATACTGATATTAAATGATATCGGAATTGATCCAAATTATTATAGAAAAAATAAATATTATTATTGAAAATAAATAGTCAGTTACAACCAACACACATGAAAGCAACAACACAACAACACAAAAACCGAAAAATCTAAAATAGTAACAGACACAACACAAATCAAATCAGGGAGGATCTTAGGTGGTGGTGGTGGCGGTGGCGGTGGCTGGGTGGAGGCAAATTCTGGAAGGTACAAGGCTAATGGAAAACTGTGGAAAGGCTGCATCAGCTTGCTGTCCTAGATGGTAGCAAGCATAGAATTACTTTAACCAGCATAAACCAACAAGAACGGCTAGCTTGAGGGGCTGGAATGAGGGAAGACAGCATTGGGGTGACTTTACGAGGGCGACAACAAGTCCAGAAGAGGCGAAGGTGGCTAGGAAGGTTCAATACTGCAAGAAAACAGGGATTTCCAACATTTTCAGGCGGTGGCAGCGAAGTAGGCGGGAAGCGATGCAGGAAGGTTGGTGAATGGCGGAGGGCAGCTATGGTGGGTAGCAGCAAGCCTAGGAAGGGAGGTGGCCAAAAATGGTGGAACTGTAGGAAACAACATTAAAATCTGTTGTTCTGGAGGCTACGCTCACAAGCTCCGCTACACTTACTCCATTCCGCTTCAGCATCTTTCCCTTATCTGGTATATGAGTCATATCTAACAGGAATGAATAGTAAGAAAACACATCAAGAAAAAAGATTAGACTGNAATTAAAAAAATACCACTATTTTAACTTCTGAAAATTGAAATACATCTTTTCATCCATAGGTGAGGTATAATGTGTAAAAATTAGATTTTAGGTGCTAGATATGTAAATATATAGAAATTAAACGGTATGTATGTATATCTTCCCAAATAATGTTGATATCACAGTCGAAAGAAGGATTTCATAATAAACAACATCAATCTTTGAAGTGTACAATCAAACTATATCAAACTACATTTTGCTGTTTAGAGAAGATAAAAAGTGAATAAAAGAAACTGTGTACATGGAACGGCTGGATTTATGGCCCAGGCCTAATAACCAAGTCGATCATCGCAGGCAGATTTCATTTTAGTTTACTTAACTTTGCATGAATACATGTAGATGATGCAACCAAAATTCTTTAAACCTTCTAACTCCCCCAAAAGCATTGATGCAGTAGCTAACAAACTTGAAAAATCAGAAGCTTTCAAGCTTCTGCGTCAAATCAATAAACTATCATATAGATAAATGATATTAAATTTTACGCCATGGTTACTGGAAACAAAGCAACCAGGTGATTATGTTCTAACCAACATAAACATCACCAATCATGTTCATATATATACTCTTTGAATGGTGCCATTATATTTAAATTACCATATGAACTAAATTATATATAATACAAATTTGCACTTCTTATTATTATAATATTTTCTCATTATTGATGATATTCTCCTTTATTGTAATTATAATTTTAGTTTTTTTTTTAATCTATATCTACGAACATATAAACTTGTACAATATGATAATTTAATAAAGATGTAGACCATTACAAATTTTAATTCTAACATATTAGTGCAATTAGAGCCCCTATCTTTCCTACCAACCACCTAGACCCTCCAGCATCTTTTAGGCCTCTATCTTAATTCTCGTATGGCAATCTTGCTACACTAGCCTCCATCAAATCTCATTCAAAGGCTCTTGTTCTTCACTACTACTATCTCTCCTACGGGAGCTCATAGATTTGCTTTAATGGTTATAAACAGTTACGCACGCACCTTCTCGACCACACATCCTGATACCGGAACTAGTAGGGGAAATAGTAGAAACACCAAAAATAATCTTACATTAACATTAAAATAAGATTACATCATGACTCGAACGGAAATAACAGCCCACAACATGAAACGAGACAAACAACACTCCTAAATGTATCTTAATGGGTGGTGGAAGTCGGCTAGAGGGAAGGGGATGATTGAAAGAAGGGATGACAACCACAAAAGGTGGTGATAGCGAAGGGAAAGAGTGGAACTGAAGGGACAACAAGTGAGAAGGGTTGTGAGTAGTCGGCAACGATCGAGTGGTGGTTAGGAGAAGCTTCAAGTAGTCGGCAACTAAAGGGAGTGAAAGAGATGGGTTAGGAAGGATAAAAGGGGAAAGATACAATCATCAACCCAGAGGGGATACAGCCGGAGCACCACCATCTCTTCGGATATAGCCCACAAAGGGAAAAGAAACTCCACATAGAAGATTTGAAGCTAAAGTCAAAACACAACTCTAATCTAACTACCACATACTCAAAGACAGCAATTTATAGACCTAAAGGAAACTTCTACACAAAGGAAGAGAGTGGCAAGCCTAGAAAAATCCAGAAAAACCAAATTCCACTATTGAAGCCCATTTGGATCGCACATGTTCGTAATCCCGCTTGCCTGCTCATTCCCACGAAGGTTCACAAGCTCCCTGCTCTCGAGTGGTTCTCTCGCTTTCGCGAATTCTCACGGGTTCGCGCTCCCGTGAAGTCTCACAGGGCTTCGATTCCACGAGATCAATGCAGCTCAAATCGAGGCGCAATTTAGCGCCCCAAGGCTCCTGTTTTAGCGTCTGAGTTAGGGCCCTGGTAGCGTATGCATCAGTCTCCTAGGGTTGGGAGAGCTTTGACTTCATTGGTTGAAGCTTTTGTTTCGTTATCATCTATCCTGGATCCCATTGGCGACTGTACTATTTCCCGGGGTATTTGAGGGTCTTCCCGAGTTTGAAAGTAAATGTTCATATCAATATGTCCTTTTGAGGTTGTGTACCATGCCAATGCTAGTGAATCTTCCCAAAGTAACATATGTTCCATTCAATTCAGCGTGTATTGATAGTAATTGAATCATTCCCGCACGACGGTGGTGTTGCTGGTACGTCGTCAACCTGACATAACCTTGGTCGTATCTGTCCTGTATCAGGGGCGGGCGGCTTGGTCATCTCGTCTGGTGTCATCATTAAAACTGGTTCTACTAACAATGTTCTGTTGAATAGGGATCATGTGACCTCAGCCACTGTAAAATGAAGGAGGGTGATGTGATTCTCGTCCTTGGTGAAATAATATGTGTTTTTATATTCGACGCGTTGAATCCTTCGATGAAATTGTCATGGTCTTTCTAGCAGAAGGTGACATGCATCCACGGAAACCATGTCATGCCATACTTGATCTTGCAGTTGGCCTCCGATCAAAAATTCTACCAAGCATCTTCAGTCGATGTTGACCCAATTCTCCTTCAGCCACGTAAGTGAATATGGCTAGGAGTGTCTCTATGTTGCGAGTCCTAATTTCTCTACCAGCTGTGTCCATGTCACGCTCTTGCTGCTTCCGTCTTCGATAATGAGACTACATACCTCTTCGTTTATTGTGCAGCAGGTGCAGAATATGTTGTGACGAAACCACTGTGAATCTCTCATGTCCTCGGTTTGTAAGACTTGTCGAATCATGAGCACCTCTACTTCATCTGGGGGAAGCTGATACTTCTCATCTTGTTCTTCGGCTTTCTGTTCATCGCTAATATCTTCTATGGCGCCTTGATCTGTGCGTGTGACTACCTTGCTTGTGGGGCAGCTAAAGGCAATGTGGTTATAGTTGTGGCATCGGTAGCATTTCCTAGCTGGCACCGTGCTAGAAGAGTTGCCCTTCTCTTGTTTCTTTCAGCTTTAATCAGCAGTGAAATTCCCCTATCTGGGCTTGTCTGTATCTCCTGAGAGATCTCTGTCGGTCGTGGTAATTGTAGGTGACAGCTTGCCTAGAGATTGTTGCCTGAAATATGATTGTTACTGACCCTGTTGTTGTTGTCTTTCCACCTTCAAGACTAATGTTTGGACATCCCCTAGCATCCAATATGGCTGCAATTGTATCACATTGCTGATGTCAAGTTTCAGACCCTCGAGATATGTGGTTATCGTATGCTCCTCTTACTCCGTCAGCTGGAATTTCATCAGCAAATGGTCGAATTGCGCAGTGAACTCTTCAACTGAAAGATCCCTCTGCCACAAGTTGTGGAGCTTAGAAACATATCCTAGTATTAGTGAGGTGGGAGGTACTTTTTCTGCATTACTTTCTTCATCTTCTTCCATCTAGTGATCTTTTGACTGCCTTCTCTCTTCCTCTGTCTAATGCACATTTTTCCAGCATGGGGAAGCACCCTTCTTTAGCTTAACAGCGGATAGCTTGACCCATTTATCTTCTGGAGCATCTTTTTATTCGAAAATCCGTTCAACGGATTGAGCCAGATGATAAACTCATCGGGATCCATGCTTCCAAATTCTGAAAGGTCCATCTTGATGTGAAAATCCTGTTGACCTCCATAAGGAGCCTCTTCTCTTGGCCTCCTTTGATATTGAATACCAAAACGGAGCGACCAATATTCTTCATCGTTGTGACCTTCCCTGTGTAACGGATTAAGATCCTCATTTTTGTCTTACCCATGAATCTCGACCACAGTCGAAAGTAATCTCTTCCTGATTCCCGTCATCTAGCTCGGCTAGTCTCCATTGCATACGACAAATTTCACGTTGTATCTTTTCCTGAGTAGAGCCTGACACATCTCTCTACGGTGGCATGACAAGAGTTGGGAATTGGAAGAAAAAAATTGATTGAGGTGGATTGAGCACGGGCAGATGCTAGGGAACTTTAGGATAGGAACCGGAACTAGTAGGGAAACACCAAAAACATTCTTTCATTAATATTAAAATAACATTACATCATGACTCAAATGGATATAATAACTCACAACATGAACCGACACTAAAAACACTTTTAAATGTATCCTAATGGGTGTTGGAGGTCAACTATAGGGATAGATAATTGGAAAGGGTGACGACAGCCACAGGAGGCTGGTGGTAGTGAAGGGAAGGTGTGGAACTGAAGGGACGACAAGTGGGAAGTGTTGTGGGTGGTCGCCAGCGATCGTGTGGTGGTTAAGAGAAGCTTGAAGTGGTTGGCGGCTAAGGGGAGTGAAAGAGATGGGCAGGGGAAGATACAATCACCATCTCAGAGGGAATACAACAGAAGCACCACCATCGAGAAGTTCAATGGGTGGAACCTTTCCATTCTCGAGGATGCAAGTGGATGATTTGCTACATAAGAAAAAATATATTTTCTCAATACAAAAAATCACTAAGAAGCCTGAATCAATGAACATGATGGAATGAGAGTGTTGAATCGAATGACCCTAGGTTTGATCTATTTGTCACTTTCCTCATCAGTTGCATTCAATTTTGTGAATGAGAAAATCACGATAGATCACATTGTGGCACTTACAATGATGTATAATAAATTTTATATTTCTAATAAGATTTCTCTGATGAACAGGTTATTCAACATAAAGAAGATGGATGACAGTTCGGTAGCAAAACATCTAAACAATTCCAACATTATAACGAGCCAGTTGTGTTTTGTGGGGATCAAATTTGATGAAGAGGTAAAGACACTGTTAATTTTGTCTTCATTGTCAAACAACTATGATGGATTGGTGACTGTGGTGAGTAGCCCTTCAAAGAATATGAAATTAAACTTAGATGACATTGTGGGTTTAATGCTGAATGAATTTTTTTTACAGAAAGGTAACATATTGTGAATATTTAGGTTATGCGTTCAATGCTAAAAATATGAAAATAAATCTGGACATGAATACGCAAAGAGACAAATTGAAGTCCAAAAGACGAAAACCTAGGTCAAACAGAGAAAATAATAGAGTGTGTTGGAACTGTGGAATGAAAGGACATTTCAAGGACTGTAAAGCTCCAAGGAATGCTGGTGGTGGAGAACAGGAAAGAAATCTACAAATGTCTCCACAGGCGAAGTCCAAGGTGACTCCATGATTTTATCCCTAGTCAACACTGAATCATGAATAGTAGATTCAAGTGTCTCTTTTCACACATGCCCCAACAAAGAGGTGTTCAAAAATTACACTCAAAATGATCTAGGGTATGTTTATTTATGAGACAAAAATGCCAGCAATATCGTGGAAAAGAGTGATGTGAATATCACGTTGTCAAATGGAACAATCTAAAAGCTTATTGAAGTTAGACATATTCCAAGTCTGAAGAGAAATCTGATCTCGGTGAGTCAGCTAACAAAGTTAAGGTTCGTGACAACTCACAGGTAATTCGTGGAACGGGACCAGAAGGGTAATGGTGATGGCTTAGAGGAATATTGAATGCACTCTACATTGAAATTTTTTCTCCTGTGATGAAGATGACAACCATGAAAGTTGTATCAAGTTTGATAGCCTAGGAAGATCTGCATCTAGAGCGAATGAATGTAAAGACGCCCTTCTTACATGGAGATCTGGAGAAGGAATTATACATAATACAACTACTGGGTTACGAGATTCCAAGGAATGAAGATTTGGTCTACAGGTAGAAGAGTTTTTATACCTTGAAGCAAGTTCCGAGATAGTGGTATATAAGGTTTGACAATTTCATGTCAAAAAATGAGTACATGAAATGCCAGATAAATCTCAGTTGCTTCATCAAAAACTTCAATAATTATTATATCTTACTCCTTTTATATGTGAATGACATGCTCATTACAAGGGCAAATATCAAAAAATCAGAGACTTAAAGGAGTAATTATCCAATGAGTTTGAGATGAAGGATGTAACTCCAACTAGAAAGATCATAGTGATGATATTCAGTAGGAACAGGAGTGTAGGTACACTGAAGTTATCTCATGCATAATATTTTGAAATGATCCTACAGAGGTTCAACATAGGTAAGACAAAACAAGTTTGAACCCCCTTAGGTAGTCACTTCAAACTATCTAAGAAATTATTACCTAAGTCTGAAGCAGAGCAAGCACAGATGGGGAGAACTTTGTATGCTTCAGTAATTGAAATTTTGATTTATGATATGATTTGTATCAAACCAGATATTGCATATATAGTGAGAGTAGTCAGAATGTACATGACAATACAGACACATACATCATTGGGAGGCGGCGGTGAAATTGATTATCAAGTTTTTGAAGAGAACAACATGACACTTTGTCATAGAAGTGCAGAGATAAGTCTATATGGATTTGTAGATGCGGATCTGACAAGAAATTAAATCTTCACTTTAGAGAATATATGGTGAGTTGGGTTTCTAGGATGTAGAAGATTGTTACAATTTCAGCTACAGATGTGGAATACTTTGATATCACTGAGGCTAGCAATGAGATGATTTGATTTATAGGGCTTTATGACAGAACTGAGAAAGGAACAAGGGATTGAAAAACATTATAATGACAGTAAGAGTGTTATTCATCTTCCTAAGAAAGTTATTTTTCATACCATGATAAAACATATCCAACCGAGGTATCACTTTATTCATTATCTCCAAGAAGATGAACAATTATTTTTGGATAAGATACACACAACTCAGAATCCTGTGTACATGTTGATAAAGGTAGTGATTATCCAGAAACTAGAGCTATACTTGGCTTTAGTTTGAGTACAAAAATGTTGATACTAGAGGTGAGTCACACTACAGTACGAGTAAAGATGGTACAAATAGGGTTAGAGATATAAATGATAGGTGATGGGTGCTATCAGTCTGCAAGTGGGAGATTATTATGTAATGGAGCTTGAAGCACCCAAAAGCACTGCCACAAGAAGCATCCAGGAGCGCCTTTAGCATGGTGTAGCCACGCCTGATATGTGTGTAACTATGTCGGGCAGCGTGACTGTGTAAATGCATCACGATACTATAGCAGGGAACAGGGTAGGGATTTTGGTGGGAAGCTCCTGCGTTAGTCTCCAGAGTTGGGGAGTATAGTGTATGATCAATCATTTTAAAAGTGATGGGAATGTTGTAATCTATCGTTAAGTCAATCTTATTAGCGTCAACATTCCAAAGTACATCCTGAAATAGAGGCTTGTTGCCTTCGAGAGGAGGCGGTCTGAAAGGGTCACCCGTATCCATAACGGTGACATGCTAGATCGAAGGAATAGAGTGAATCTTTTCCGCCAAGTCGATTCCAGGAAATAAGAACCTCTATCCCTAAGATTTGAGACCCGAAATAACTGAGAAGTCAATATTTTGAAGTAGATGTGGATTTGCCACATTTTGATGGTTACTTGGATCTAGATGAGTTCATTAGGAAGCTTCAAACTATGGAACATTTCTTTGAGTACTAGGAAGTTCTACCAGACGGAATGATGAAACTAATCGCCAACAACTTAAAGGAGAGTGCATTATTTTGGTTGGAAAATTTAGCACATCTATGCTGGTGTGAGTGAAAAGACAAGATCACTATTAGATCTAAGATGAACTTAGAGATATGGCACCGGTATCTACCAGCTCACTACATACTGGATCTTCAAACCCCAATTTCAAAAATAAAGAGATCACATCATCGAACAATAACCACATCTTACAAGCAGAGTTCAATCCTAAGTTTTTACAACCAAAGTACCGCAAGGGGATCATCCAAGTTGACCTCGACTAAGGAGAAACTTATTCAGAGTAGAGAACAGGTGGAGTGAACCAATACTCTTAAATTCGTGCGTTAATGGTGGAACTGTAGGAAACAACAGTAAAATCTGTTGTTCTGGAGGCTACGCTTGCAAGCTCCGCTACACTTACTCTGTTCCGCTTCAACATATTTCCCTTATCTGGTATACGAGTCATATCTAACAGGAATGAATAGCAAGAAAGCACATCAAGAAAAAAGGTTAGACTACAATTTTTTAGAAAAATAAAATCCATAGTCGTAGCACATTTTATATCCTCCATCAAGGTATTTGAATGGCTAAGGTTTTACAATAGCTAAAAGTCATCAATCAAGTAAAAATACCAAAAATCCATTTTAAAGAAATGTAAAAAAATAGTTAAAATTATTTTTCAGCTTATTTAAATCTTGCATTCAAATATTTTAATGATGGAAAAAGATAAAAGAGAATGCCTATAGCCTTTTAAGAGATAATTGGCAACGTCACATGAATAATCTACATAATGTAAAGATGTAGCTATTTTGGCATATGCCAACAGTGCAGCTTGTGGTAGGCTTTGAAGCCATAAACAAAATGAGAGCCAATATGCATAATCCCAATTTTAAAAGTCCAAATAGAAAGGAAAGATTTTGTGGATGGAGAAATGTTGAGTCGCACATCATACACTCTAGAATGTAATATCAATTATCATGTTTGATCTCAATATGGAACCTACTTTTTTTAAAACTTAGGCATGGAAGCAATTCCAAATCAAAGAAACTGATAAGGACAAGTAATTCAATCTTCCGCACATAAACCAACTTATTCTAACTTTAAATATAACACACACCCAAGTAAATTGGACCCAAATTAGTGTTTTAAAAATTGGACCGAACATTAAATCAGAATAACAAAAAGTTCAACGATCAAATATTCAATTGGGGTAAACAAGAGGTTGAACTGGAAAATAAATTTAATTTGAATTAGATGGCACAATAATGATGCAATAATGATATTTTTATCAATTTAATAAATAATATTCAAAATCAGGACACTTAACCAAAAAAATATTTTGAATATGATAGTAAATCAAAATCTTAAGCAATGATATTTTGATTATTTCCACTATGCTCTGTATGCATTTGTGCAGTTATGTAAATGCTTGTAAAAATAATGTGAGCATAACCACCAAATCGGAATGTTAAATTAGAAAATATTTTGCCAACCTCTCTTCCAAGAACTATAAGATATTTAACTTCAAAGAATTTAAAAGTTTAAAATTTTGGGCATATAGTTTTGAGTAAGTTATTTAATAGTAATTTTATAGTTTATATCTGGTCAATTGGTAAAAAACAGAAGGCCACAAATTGATCAGTATTAGAACAAATTATATTATCAAAAAGCCAACCAGTTCACTAGTTTGCTATTTCAACCGTCATTTACGGCCACTTCTGATTGCATATTTTGAGACCAAACGAAATCGACTAAGGAGTACTTCACAGTTTAACTGATAAAACTTGTCTATCCAGTCCAATTTTTAAAATCACATCCAAATCTAAAAATTTTAACTTCAAATGGGGCTAAAACAAGAATAAATGCATAAGAATTTCAATTTATCCTCTTAATTTTGAGCTAGGTTATTTCTTCTATATTTTTATTCCATAACAGAAAGTTAACATTTTTCAAATAAGGTACTAAAAGTGCACATATTCTATATCTATCAATTTTATGTTGCAACTGACTGCAAATTCGTGTTTGTTATGAAAATAAGAACAACTAAGGCAACCATAATTTAATTTACAAATGTAAGAAGTGATTACCTTCTTTGCTCGTTTTACAGCCACAACCTGACCATCACCAAGAATACCCTTGTATACAGTTCCAAATCCACCTTCACCTAGCTTCATTGAAGGTGAAAAGTTTTGAGTGGCCTTGATGATCTGACTAATAGTAAGTTGCAATGATCCAATTCTATTTTGCTGTGGAGATAATGAAAAACGAGAAGGACTTTGTGGTACTTTATGTGGAGTAGTCAAATTTTTGTCAGATGAAGTGGATACATCTAAAGAAGAAACTGAATCCGCTGCAATAAGCCAATTCATTTGGTAAGAATAACACTAACAGAAAAATCTCACCAAATACAAAACATAGCATGAAAAATTAACCACTCTATTAATATCATCATAAGTTCAAATACTACTTTTTAAAATAATAAAGCATATCAAGTGCACTTTCCAATGTGTATAAGGTTTTCAAATCGAATGCTACTTGTTTTGCAATTGATAAAATAAAAACAATCATGTTCTTTTAAGGGAATATTTAGTTACAATGAACAAGAGCATATTTCGATTTCAACAACCTTCATATTGCAACTTTATATGTGAAAAGCTAGGAATATAATACATCGCAGCATACTCTAGAAATTTGAAATTTTGGTTTTCCTATTGAACTTACATGAAATTATTTCTTTGGAAAAAGCTTTTTGATCTATTGGTTCTTTCCTCCTTGCACGAAAGCAGGGACAGATTACAACACAACATAAAAGAAACATTCCTGGTACAGCCAGAACCATGCCTTTGGGTGGTATTTTTAACCTAACTTCTTTGACTTCTTCTTTTGACAGTTGCTTTCTGCTTAGTTGATCCAAGTGAGAGGAATCTGCCTGAGGCAGCACTAGAAGTTTTCTCCCTGCCATACGAAATCCTTCCCCTGCAATTACATATATCATAACTTGATTGGAAAAAAGAAAAGATCTCAAACACCAATCTCATTTAATGAACAAGAAAAATATTTTAAAAGAAATTCCATTTCAAGACTGTAGCTCGTATCTAACCTTTTCAGAAAACGAAACAAACAGATTTGGTCCTGTAAACAAACTTTTTCCAAACATAGAAAAGTACTTTAAACCCGCTCAAACTAAGCAAACACAATAACTCGTCATGAAAATACAATTTTAGCTAGATAACGATCGTGTAAGGAACTCATCACTATCAAGTATCAGAAATGGTTTATACAAGACAAGATGCTAGCTTATTTATTCTAACTTTGATACAATACAAGCTTTCTATGTCAATAGAAATTCAACAAAGTACTGCTTTAAAAACAACTAAGCGCAATCTTCAACTCCATCCTCCTTACACGACATCCGACAAACGTACTAAAAACTGCTAGCCCTTAGTCGCATATTCCATCATCTCTGTACGCGAACTTAAACGAAACACAATCATAACCCACACAAACTAAAAAACCAATAACTCCGCACGTAATACAGAAAAGTAAAATTACCAGAAACAGCATCACTGTCCAAGCCAGTAGCAAACTTCCCATAGCAGTACTTTCTACCAATATCATGCCATNGTACTAAAAACTGCTAGCCCTTAGTCGCATATTCCATCATTTCTGTACGCGAACTTAAACGAAACACAATCATAACCCACACAAACTAAAAAACCAATAAATCCGCATGTAATACAGAGNGTACTAAAAACTGCTAGCCCTTAGTCGCATATTCCATCATTTCTGTACGCGAACTTAAACGAAACACAATCACAACCCACACAAACTAAAAAACCAATAACTCCGCATGTAATACAGAAAAGTAAAATTACCAGAAACAGCATCACTGTCCAAGCCAGCAGCAAACTTCCCATAGCAGTACTTTCTACCAATATCATGCCATTCCTCTGCCCTAGAATCAAACTCCCAACAACCACTAGCAAAAAAAAAGGCCAACATCTCGCACATCAAAACCCGATCATCAATCCGCTCCGCGTTCCGAAAAAACCTATACGAATCCTGCAATCGTAGATACNAACTCCCAACAACCAGTAGCAAAAAAAAAGGCCAACATCTCGCACATCAAAACCCGATCATCAATCCGCTCCCCGTTTCGAAAAAACCTATACGAATCCTGCAATCTTAGATATGCAACGCGATCGAAGCTGCAGATTCTCAAAACATCTCTAACGGATTCCCCAACCGCAGCCTCTACGAACGGCGACGCCACAAGTATCAAGATAGCAAGGATCGAAGTCATCACTACAGGATTCGAGCACAGTAAAAACTAGAAAGCNGGATTCCCCAACCGCAGCCTCTACGAACGGCGACGCCACAAGTATCAAGATAGCAAGGATCGAAGCCATCACTGCAGGATTCGAGCACAATAAAAACTAGAAAGGNGGATTCCCCAACCGCAGCCTCTACGAACGGCGACGCCACAAGTATCAAGATAGCAAGGATCGAAGCCATCACCGCAGTATTCGAACACAGTAAAAACTAAAAAGTAATCATATCTCGAGCTCAAATTGGAGCGCACGAGCTCTCAGAAGAAGGAAATCACCAATCGGCGGAGGCGTGGAGACAGGACGACTGCGGACGAGATGGAAGAGCAGGGACGGGAGACCAACAAGGTGCTGGAATGGTAGCCAATAACCGGGAAACTGGCGGCTTACCGGTACGGACAGAGGAAGCTAAATATTAAAATATATTACATAATATAGAAAATATAAATGCGTAAAAAAAATAATAGACTAATAGTGACTCCTCATAAACATAAAAATAAAATAAAATTATGAATGATTTGAATGTGACATATTCTTCGTGAAATCAAAAGATTCAAAATAATATTCATGATTTCTAATAAAAATATGACATGATATAAAAAATAATATTTTAATCAGATGGTCGGCTCGACCGCCGGTTCCAGCAAGTTTTTTCTAGTTCGATGCGGAGCTAATTTTCAGCTCAACCATGATTATACTATGGTAAGTGTGGTTCATACCACATACAAGAACATGAGCAGTACAAGAAAAAGAAGCCCACCAAAGACACCAAAAATATGGAAGGCACCAGGGAGTTTATTAATCAGTTGATCCATGAGTTGAAGGATCGGATGTTGGATGTTGTCATGACTTGGCATGGGGTTTGGAGTTAACCAAGGCAGGTACAGATGACCAGAGAATGTGAATTTTTTTTTTTTTTCGTCTACAAGTTAACAGATGAAAGAGTCACTATAAATTAAATTGAAGTGGTACAATTAAAATTACCTCGTTGATGGTTGTCCGCGTGTTAATATTTTTTTGTTCTATCGCTCATCTTTTAATAATTTAATTAAACCTTAAAAGTTAGTTAAAACAACTAAGAACTAAACGAGCAAGTGTATATTTATACTCCTAAACTACAGTAATAAAATGAAAAGAAAGAATAATATGCATGACAATTAAGTTTCTTTATAAATAAATATAGACATTTGACATATTATTTAAAAGGGTTTATATCGTTATCATATCAATATTATTTCATATTTATACAACCATCACATGAGAAATATTCTAAAAATCATGTCAATTAAGATACATCAATATCAATATATTTTTCCATTTACATGCACAGGTGCATTATTGTTCCTTCATTAGTACAATCAAAGGGTGTTTCATCACAATCAAGTATGCACATGCAAGCATACTATAAATCATTTTGTTACATTCTAAACATCATCCAATATCTTTCTTTTAGAATATGTATATGTAGTACATAAATGTAACTATGCAAATCATTCACATTCATTTTTAGATGATCAAATTAAAAAATGAGACAAAATAATCATGTTATAATTGCAGTAACAAGATAACTTGATTAATGTGACTGCTTTAGAAGAAGTGCAAACTATTACCATAATTTAACAATAAAAATATTCACCTCGATTATCGATGATTTTAAATTTTCTCTTCACTTATCTCCAATGTGAAACCTAAAGTCAAGTGCATAAAAATCATTACTAATTTATTATATTTTAATCTTATTATAAGAAAATAATTTGTCTTAATTTGACCCTTCGAAATATCATATTATTTTATTTTTATTATATTGTTCGTTATCTTCATTTAATTAATATTATTATTTTTAAACAATTTAAGCTTAATAAAATATTGATGGTAAAGTTAGTTTAATTTTATAGTTACTTATGTAATTTATATTTTTGTGGTAGTCATATTTCCATTTATTTTGCATAACAATTCATTATTAAACAAACAAATGAACTAAAATAAAATCAATATTACTATATTTTTTTTGTAGCTTAAAACCCAATTTATTTAAACATTATTATTAATAACTAATAATTAATACTATATTAAATTTATAAATTAAAGTTTATTAAACCATACCTTCGGTCTAATCCACGCAAAGCCACACAACCGCTTCTTCTTCTTCGCTTCTCTTTCGCATTGTATTGCTCGACTCCATAAAACTTTTCCAATAGAACTCCAAGTACACACACTTCCTCTCCTTCTCTTCTTCGTTGGAAGGCAAGGACACAACTGAAGCTCTTCCTTCATCTTCCTCTTCAACTCAGCTCGACTCAACACTACACAAGAGATCTCCAACCTCTCCTCGGCTCAGCAACACTTCGCTCAATACTACGAAAAAGAATTACATCAGGACTCCGCATGCAAAGCTGTTTACGGAGTCCAATCTCGAGCTGACACGAGGAAGGTCGGGGCTCACCTACATAAAAAATGAAAAAAATGAAAACATGCGACCCGACTTGACCGATGTGTTACTTACCCTTGTCGATGCGTTATAGGAATATTTCATCGCGTTATGTATATTACTTCGTGTTATAGAGTCTTGCCCATGCGTTATAAGAAAATATTTTCTGCATTATTTATTATTATCACCGTGTTATAGGAATATTCTCTCGCGTTATTTTGAATATTTTTTGCATTATTCATGTGTTATTGGTGTGTTATTGAGGTGATTTTGAGATGTTATTGTTCTTTAAACAACAATGCCAACTCAAAATCACCTCCATAACACATGAATAACACATCAATAGAAGTTTTCATCTTGTCGTTTGATTGTATCAAATCAATAATACATCAAGAACATATGAATAACATATCAATAACACATTAAATACAGTGACTGAGGTGATTTTGAGGTGTTATTATTCTTGAAACAATAATACCAACTCAAAATCACCTCCATAATACATGAATATCACATCAGTAGAAATTTTCATCTTGTCATTGGATTGTATCACCTCAATAACACATGAATAACAATCCAATAACACATTTAAAATAACGATTAAGGTGATTTTGAGATGCTATTGTTCTTTAAGCAATAATTATAACTCAAATCACTTCTATAACATATTAATAGCACATTAGTAAAAGTTTTTATCTTGTCATTTGGTTGAATCGGCTCAATAACACACCAATAACACCTGAATAATGGAGAAAATATTCAGAATAACGCGATGGAATATTCTTGTGCTATGGAATATTTCTATAAAACATCGGTCGGGTCAGGTTGCAGTTTTCATTCTTTTTTTTACATCTTTTATGAAGGTGGGTCATGACCTTCCACGTGACAGCTCGAGATTGGACTCCGCAAGTAGCTATGCATACAGAGTCCTGATGTAATATTTTTTTCTTTAACGAGGTAGATGGAAAAAAAATATTACATCAGGACTCTCCATGCAAAGTTGCTTGTGGAGTCCAATCTCAAGCTGACATCTGAAAGGTCGGGGCCCACCTACATAAAAAACGAAAAAAATGAAAATGCGCGACCCGACAAACCGATGCGTTACTTACCATTGTCGATGCGTTATAGGAATATTTCATCGCATTATGTATATTCCTCCGCATTACAGAGCCTTTCCCATGTGTTATAAGAAAATATTTTCTCGTTATTTATCCTGTCGTCGTGTTATAGGAATTTTCCCTCGCGTTATTATGAATATTTTTCACGTTATTCATGTATTTTTGGTGTGTTATTCAAGTGATTTTGAGATGCTATTATTATTTAAACAATAATAACAACTCAAAATAATCTTCATAACACTGAATAACACATTAGTAGAAGTTCTCTTCTTATCATTAGATTGCATCATCTCAATAACACATGAATAACACAACAATAATACATTAAACATAGTGATTTAGGTGATTTTGAGATGTTATTATTCTTGAAACAATAATACCAACTCAAAATCACCTCTATAACACATGAATATCACATCAGTAGAAATTTTAATCTTGTCATTAGATTGTATCACCTCAATAACACATCAATAACATATAAATAACACATTAAAAATAGTGACTAAGGTGATTTTGAGATGTTATTGTTCTTTAAACAAAAATTTTAATTTAAAACCACTTCCATAACACATTAATAGCACATAAGTAAAAGTTTTTATCTTGTCATTTGGTTGAATCGCTTAAATAACACACCAATAACATATGAATAACACAGAACATATTCAGAATAATGCGAGGGAATATTCTGATGTGATGGAATATTCCTATAACGCATCGGTCGAGCTGGGTCACACAATTTCTTTCTTTTTTTTCATCTTTTATGTAGGCGGACCCCGACCTTCCACGTGTTAGCTCGAAATTTGACTCCTCAAGCAACTTTGCATACGGAGTCCTAATGTATTATATTTTCCGATACTATAAGTTAGTAAAACTCCTCTCCCTTCGGTTTATGTCTCCTCGTTTCTTCTAACCCCTCTATTCAACTTCCTCACTCTCTCGCTTCGGTTTTCGGCTCCTCTCCTCATTTTTTTTGTCTTTTTGTTTCCTTTTCCATTTTTTTAATAGAACCGTTACAAATGCTATTCAAGAGGCATTAGCTCGAGGAAGGGAGAAGCATCTCCAAGAGGAAAAGTTGACAACAAGCAGTTGAAGGGCACCCTTAACCCTGGATAGAGAAGGAGATTCATAGTACTTCAAAAATGTTGGGGCAGTTCCGATAGACAGTCATCGGTTTTGGTGTACTAAAGCACCCCACCAGCCAGTGAATACATTCTCTAGGTGAATCTCTGAGATTAATCCCCCAGAAAGGCTTCAAATCTCTACATTATAATCCTACAAGGGTCAAACTGATCCAATTAACCCATAGCTTCCTTTGAATTAATAGTATGCTTACTGAAGATAACTGATGCACTGAAGTGTCAATCTTTCTGCACCACGCTGAGGAAGTTGGTCCTCATGTGGTTCATTGGTTTACCACAGGGACTGATTGCCTCATTCATCGACTTCAGACGGTTGTTCATGGAGTAGATTACTAATGATAAGAAATCGCAGAAGAAGTCAAAGGACCTTATGCAAATCAGTCAAGGGGAGAATGAGACTCCACTCATTTCTTACCCGCTTCCAGAAGGATATGCTTGAAGTACGAGACCTGAAGCTGGCAGTGGCTCTTGCTACCCTGTCAGTGGCTAAAAGAGGGAATGTTCCAGTATGCTTTGAACTTATAGTGATTGAAGACCATGGTCGAGTTGTTGGAGAGGGCCAATAAGCACATATTAGTCGAAGAGTATAACTCCACATATGCTTCATCTAAAGGAGAGCCTTCCACCCATTGCCCGCAAAAGAGAGCTCCACAAGGAGATAGGTGGACGTCGGGAGATGACTCACACCCTTATGCCCATCCATGTTATGAAGAAAATTGGCTTCCTTGGAAACAGATCACACAAATGAGGAGGCCAAACTCGCTAACTTGACTAGCAACTGACTCTCTATAACAAGTGCTCGTTGCCTAACCACAAACTACCAAAAATGATTATTGACAGTTTTGATGACCCATTTAGTGTAAGCCATCTAGAATAAGGAGTATTTTAAGAAAGTACCACCAATAAAGATCATTGCTTACCTCTGGGATCCTAAGAAGTACTATAAGTACCACCAAAATTATGGTCATGATACAGATGAATGCTGAGACCTCGAGAGCATGGTTGATGAGTTGATTAGAGTGAAAAAGCTCAAGGAGTTTGTAGTTTTAGGAGTAATACCTAGATGAAAGATAAGGCAACAGTGGAAGAGATCTCGAATGAACCTGTCCGAGCCTATGCCATCCACATCACTGGCATAGTTCCTATCAGAGGAGATTCATCCCGCCGAGCCAGTCCAAAGAGGCTTAGGTCAAGCTAATTATGTCAGGCACCATAGCACTCATATGCAACATGCATCACCCCATCTTTTTTATCATTGTAAACCTGCCTCGCAAGGGGAATCCATATAATCATGCCATCATCATGACGACACTATTCAAAAACTAACAAAGAGAAAACATTCTTATCTACATTAGCAATTCAATGAATATCTTATTTAAAACATTGTTTGATAAGATGGATATCGGAAATTACTGACTTACTGTTGCAGCCACCCCACTCTATGGACTCTGAGGAGAAAGGAAGTCTTGAGAACTATCATCCTGTCAGATACATGGGGGAAAGTGACAAGAAGTTTACAGACATGGAGGATTTCCTAGTAGTTATCTTGCTACCAACTTATAGTGCCATCTCCGACTGGCCTCTTTTCAATAACTTCAAGGTTGTTACCTCGACATATCACATGGAGGTAAAGTTTCAGGGCGACGGAGAGGTGATTATCATTAGAGATAACTTGTAGCAATCCCACACTTGCTACCTTCAGACGATTAAAGTGTGGAGTAGGAGTCATCCAAGATTATGAACCTACTTGAGGGAGGTCTTGAGACCAGCGAGGCCACTCACCATGCCCCAAAGATTAAAGGTGACCCTATAAATGTTTTTTAATCAGTAAAGCATTTCATGCATGGTCAAAAGATGCATTGCTCAAGACCCTTTAGGACCATAAAAATGTCATTGTTCAGTCTGCGGCCAAGATGTCAGCATTCTGATCGACGTTGGCTACCACCATCTGAATGTCAACCCTTCAGCTTGCCCCATAAAGCAGAAGATGAGGTCCTCGGTGCTAACTTGGCCGAGCTAATTAGGGAGAAAGTGAAAAAGTTGTTGGAGGTGAGCTACATTCAAGAAGTATAATATCTTACTTGGATGTCAAACGTGGTGATGGTGCAAAATGCAAATAGTAAATGAAGGATGTGTGTGAACTAAACAAATTTAAAAAAGGGGAAAATATTGAAGTGTATGTGGATGACATCTTAGTTAAAAGTAAAATGTTTGAAGAACATATAAAAGACTTCTAATTTATTTTAATGCTTAAAAAATATAACATGAGGCTTAACCACTCAAATGCACCTTCGGGGCATCAAAATGTCAGTTCTTGGGCTGCCTCTTAAACCCAGTAATAAAAATAAATTCAGAAAAGTTGCAAGTATTGCCCGACATGCTAGTCCCTCAAAACATCATGGAAGTGTAAAAGTTGTCTGGTCAGATTGTGGGCCTGAGTTAATTCTTCTCCAAATCTGATGGCAACATTTTTTTAAAATAATGAGGTGAGTCAAAAATTTTTCTGGTTAGTGACATGTGAACATGCATTCATGAGCTGAAGAAATCATTAGCATCACACCACTCCTCCATTGCCCAAAGCTAAATGAAGAACTCTCTTTGTACTTAAGTATTGGACCTGAGGCTATCAGCTTGGTTTTAGTCCAAGACGAGCTAGGGAAGTAATTCATGTTCTACTATGTTAGTTGGGTCCTCTGAGAAACTGAACTCAGGTATACAGTGATGAAGAAACTAAAATTTACTTATTAGCTTTGGTTGCAAGCTTCAATCATAATTCCGGACAAATCTAGTCAGAGCCATAATCGACAATCTACTTAAAGTTTTTTCTCATTTGGTTGAAGCATTCTGATTGGCTCCTCAAATAGATAGTGGAGCTAAGTGAGTTTGATATGTGGCCCTGGCCGTAATTAAGACACAAACCATAGCCAATTTCCTGACATTTTTCAAATTAAGCGAGTCGTGCAAAGGAATACCAGCTGGTAGCCAGACCTTGATACCACACATTAACCGAGCATCAAGTCAAACTGGGACAAGGCTTAGTTTTTCCGTGATACGAATGAAAGATGTTGTAAGCAAAAGCATTTTATTCAAATAACTTAAAAAATAAGTTTCTCCTACTTAAAGAAAAAAAATTATATCAAGAGAGGAAGTCATACTCTCGATAAGTTTATTGACATCAAATCACACCACACTTTACTAACCATTTGATCATACATTAGGAGATTTCATTGACAACCCTTAAAGCAACATAAGTATTAAAATTCATCTTTAATGGTGCAACTGTTTGTCTTACTTTTTTTCTTTAGCCTTGCACAGGAACATCCACATCAATACTATTTTTTTCAACACATTATTCCTTGTCAAGAAGTTCATTCACAATGATTAATATCGTAAAAAAACTTTTATTTTTTAATAATATTATTATTATTAGTAGTATATATATATATATATATATTTGTGACAAACTTTCTCAGAATACATTTGTATGGAAAAATAAATAGTACTCAATAACTTCAACTCATTTGAAGCTAATTTGGGAGAAGGTGATTGATCTATAAGAACCATGCCCTATGCCTTGTCTTGCTTCATCTTTTCTTTACCTTCTTCTTCATTAAAAAAACAAAGAGAAAATTCCTTTTTTTTTTTTTTTAATGCTTGTCCAACAAATTGGCAGTAATGTGGAAACTAATGCGGATGGACTCGTATATGGGGGGGTTGAACACATTGATATCAATGAAATAACAATACATCAATCAACAGCAATATATTTTAAATGCTTACTATTTAATTATTTATTTGTTTGTTTTGTACTAAATCTCCAAAGATATATGAGTATTATATAAGTAAATATGCATAGCCAAATATCTGGTTGATATAATTCAAGATAACATTTCCGTCCAAATGCATGGAGGACATGATTCAGATCAAGACATTTCAGAAGTCTTATCTTGCCTAGTTCATGCTTAACCAAGTCAACACATTGTAGAGGACATCATTATTTAGAAAAGCTTGATAAATAAGAAACTTGTTAAAAAATACTGTCATTTTAAGGTAAATTTAAACAGCTATCTGAAGGCTACAGCAGCAATGGTACAGGAAACAAGTTCATTCGAGACACAAAAGCCTTAAAAAGAGTGGTTTCTCCTACTGCCTTAAAAGCATAATACAGTTATAGTTGAGGCCTACAGCTCAGTTTTGAGGTGATCCCTTGCCCAATAGCCGGAAAGTGGTAGTTTCATGAACCTACAAAAACAAAAAAGAAGAGGAAATTTCTTGGATTAGGAGCAACATAAGAAAATATATCATCATCATCGTTAGTCATTAGTTTGACCCCACCAACTAATTTGGGGCAGGGTTTATGATTCCTCATCCTCGACTCGTTCCAATTGAGTACTATATGAGGTTTTAAATTTATTCTCCAAAAGTAGTAGAGCACAATCTATATGTTAGCCATGTGTTTACCACTGATCCTATCCTTATATAAAATCTTTTTGCAGAGATATTAGTACCATATACCCACGATTCGAGTTGAGTTTAGATCGATCGATTACAACCCTAATGCTTATCTAGATCGAGTTCATAGAAATAAAATTTGATTCATGAATGTTTATTAATTTTTATTCTCAGCATAACCATTTGATTACATTAAGGTTTTTTAGTCACACATCTAGCAAATTGTATTTTTGCATATTGATATTGGAATTAACCAAAACAATGATGAACAGACAAATATTATTACCAAAAAAGCCAATAGACGGTTACAACCAACACTCAAAACAGAAAATAGCAACACCACCACACACGACACACGACCAAGGAGGAACTTCGGTGGTGTTGGTCGGTGTTAGAAGACTTGGAGAGGTGGTGAAAAGACAGGGAAAAGGTTTCTAAGCTATGGATTGTCACAACAGGCCCAGGGCTTGGAGTTAACCAATGCGGGAACGAACGGTCGAACGGTGTGAAATAAATTTTCTATATTAACCTTCAATTTAATAAATGAAAGAGTCGCTACAAATTAAATTAAAGAAGTACAATTAAAATTTACCCCGTTGACGGTTGTCCGCGTCTTCTATAAATGTTTTCTCGCCTACCGCTCATCTTTTAATAATTTAATTACACCTGAAAAATTATTTAAAACAATTGTAAGCCAAACAAATATCAGAATACTCATACTCATAAACTACAGTAATATAAAGAAGATAGAAATAATATGCATGTCAGTTAAACTGTTTTAATAAATCAATATAAACATTAATTGTTATTCAAAAGTCTTACTTTACCAATAGCATATCAATATCATTTGGTACTCGTACTTTTATTTTTAGTTTTGCCTCAAATTCATTGAAGAAAATGGGAGTTTGAGAATATAAAAAGAAGAGAGAAGAAGATTTGGCCGCTTTGGAGAAGGATTGGTCGCTGAGAAAGCCGTTTAAGGTTGGTTACCTAAGGTGGCGGGTTAGAGGCAAGCATATAGAGGATCGTCGTAGGACGACTCCGTAAATTTCAAGTTATTAATCTCAATATAAAAGTCACCGCAACGTCCCGCAAATTACTAACGATCGAGAACCTCACCAGACAACTGAGAAGAGTAAGTACGTTTCTAAATTTTAGTACTTTCTTTTATTTCAGAATGTATGTTGATTTATATGTATGTTTTAGTTCAGTTAGAGTTATATTGTAGCAGATTTTTCATATTGTTAGATTAAGAAAAATATGCATAACATAAAAGATATATAAGAAATATATGAGATGCATGTTAAGTAAAATAGGAAATGATGTACATGCATGAAAGATATGCACAAAATGAATTATATTTAGCTAGAAATTATATATGATGCATGCAGGAAAGATATGCATTATAAAAGTAAGAGATATGCATGAGATAGATATATGAAAGACATGAAAGATATGTATGATAAATAGTTGCACAACAAAAATGTGTATGTTAGTAGATTGCATAGAAATGTCTTAGAAAAATATGCGTATACAGAATGAAATGGTCTATATATGAATGCTTGTATGTGCATGTTTAGAAAATGATTTAACCCCCTAATAGTACAAGCAGTGGACGCTAGTATACCCGCATAAATAGAGTTTTTCTACTATCTCAGACAATTGTGATGGTTAGATCACTAACCGCTGTGCCAATAAGATAATATCGGATAGGGGCGAGTAGATCAGAGCTTAACTCCCCAGATAATTGTGATGTTTACATTGCTGGTCGTTGCACTGACAGGATAATATTAGTCAGGGGCATGTAAAGATACTTGATGTGTAGATCACTAACAACTGTGTCGACGAAAGCTGACAGAGCAATATCGACCAAGGTTGTGTTAGGTTTGTTGACGGTGATCCTCACAGAGACAGACGTGTATGTAAAAAATATAAAATAAAAGTAAAATAAAAGTAAATGCTTATAAAAGATTAACTATGTTTATNCGTAAAAAACAATGCCATGATATCTGTTTTAAGGTAACCAACTAGTAACAGAAAATTAACTCAAATAATATGATTCAGGAAATAGAATGTTTTAGATGTGCTTTACAAGCATAACCAGCTAATTTATTTAGGNCGTAAAAAACAATGCCATGATATCTGTTTTAAGGTAACCAACTAGTAACAGAAAATTAACTCAAATAATATGTTTCAGGAAATAGAATGTTTTAGATGAGTTTTACAAGCATAACCAGCTAATTTATTTAGGCCTAGAATTAGCATTTAGAGTTTAATTTAATTGAGTAGGTACTAAATAGAATAATGAGATTGCCCTAATCTAGATCCGATGATTCTATTACCCATGAGTACTAGTGGATTCAGCCTGCCAACATCGAAGAGAGTTGAATCNATATATATATATATATATATATATATTAAATTTATATAAACCAAATTATTTCTTTTCCTCTTTAATCCCTAAACTCGCGCACCCGAGCCCTGCCTCTCTTCTCCAGTTTGCATGCCTGGCCTTTCCCTTTCTCGGTCTCGAGCCAACCGAACTCCTCCTCCTCCACGCGAGGGAAAGTTGACTTCTCATTCGTCCTTGCTCGACACTTTCTGCCCGCGACCTTCCTTCCCGAAGCCGTGTCAGTCTCCCCGAGCTGTGGTTTTCCTTTTCTTGGTAGTTTGACTCTGAAAAGTTTACTCCCCGGTACACTCGAATGGCAAATTTTCTCTTCTTCCCGATGCTTCGCTCGCTGCCACTAGGTTGGCCGCTCGGTCCTAGATATTTCGGTTGCTTCGTCTTCTGTGAGCAGGGAATGCGTCATTTTCTTCTTTGGCCCGATTCGAGTGCCGTGGGTTCATGGGGTGATCTTTTTTCTCTTCTCCTCTCTTCTCTGCCTATAAAAATAATTTCTTTTGGAATTTTGGTGGTTGTTGAAAGTTTTCTAAGAAGAAAGGAGTAGAGATTTTGGCTGTGGGAGGAGTTTAAGAGGAGATTTCTGTGAGAGCATCTCCTTGAGGTGGTTTATTGTGTTGCAGTGCTCTACATTTTGCATTAAGGAGGTACCTCTTCTTCCCCCTTTTTCGGTGTCTTGCTCCCTTTCGGTTTTCTCTCTGTCGTGCTTCCTCTTGCTCGGTTAAGTGGATAGTACAGCATGCTAGTTTAATCCACTTTCATATATTTTGAGATGTTTACCTTAAAAGCATGTTTCAGGGGTTTGATTTGATTACTTGCTTAGAATGGTGGAAATATAGCATGACATAAGTGTTCTTCTTTTCTCTACCTTCTTGAGATGAAACAGTGGCATAGTTCTATTATTGTGAACGGGAAGCTTGAGAAATGGTCTTGAAATAATTTTAGCTTCTCTTGCAAGCATGTTGGGATATATATTACGAAGCTTTACATCTATTTTCATTTAGTACGGGATATTGGAAAGGTTATTTGGCATTTCATGCACGTTAGGAGGAAATTTATTTAATTTGGA
>JXCR01098032.1:22606-33939 GCA_002079205.1 Phalaenopsis hybrid cultivar | reverse complement strand
TCCTTCCGAAGCGGGCGACGGGACTTCACTTCCAGCGACCGACAGCTTCTTACGGACAACTTTTGAACAAATCACCCACAAATTTTTAACATTCCCCCCTTTTAGCGCCGACAGAAATATAAAATATACAACTTTTTTTTTTGGTATAAAAACAACTAAATAAAATAAATAAAAGACCTAAAAGTATTTCATTCGACAATTCAACTCAAGTTGGCTTTCAAGACAGTAGCATCCATTTAATATGTGTACTCCCATGCCATTACAGACCAACTATTGTCCATCTATCCACCTTGCCCGTTGAAACCAATTGAATGTCATTAGGTGGCTTGCTATCTAGAGAAATAGTGCCTCCAAAAATCCTCATAATTTAACTATTCAGAAGGAAGTGTCATGAGGCTATCCTGCCATCTGNACCATAGAACCGTTTGATTTGACACCATAACTGGACACCCTAGAAAACTTAAACTCGTCACGTCGAAGAACTTGGAGCTAGCGCGGTGGGCAACACGACCATCTTCAACAGCAGAACATGTCTTCCCCAACAAAATCATTCCTTTTTCTAGAAATTAAACAACAATCCATAAGATTTCGAGGTTGTTTGCCTAGCGCAATATAAATCCTCCGCCTTTTCTTTAGGCATTCGTATAGCTCTGCTGTACGATTTAAGCTCTAACTCGTTCTAGGTTCCGAGATTATCGTTCGATACGACGTAAACCCTCATATCTTCCAGGCGATTTGTGTGACCATGTCACGCAAATATAAGCCCTAATTAAATAAAATTGGCAAAATGAATACTCAAAACTGGAGCCAAATCATAGGATAGACTGGGAAGTCACTGAGGTTCTCCTCAGGATCTATGGTNAATATTCTCAAAACTGGAGTCAAATCATAGGATAGACTGGGAAGTCACTGAGGTTCTCCTCAGGATCTGTGGTCTCCCTTAGTTTCTCTTCATTTGGATTCTTCAACATTGTTCCAAGTTCGAGCATTTCCCCTTTCACACCTCTTCGTCCGATTTCGTTGAAAAGTCATATCCTTTTGGCTTCTTTGAAGATATTATTCCCTGATTTTTATCGAGAGTTTTCTTAGGTGACTACGGTCATTTAAAATGTAATTAACTGTAGGGGTTTGCCCTTATAGGAAGCTTTCCCAAACCCGTCTAAAAAAACCTATAGGGGGCTTGCCCTTATAGGGAGCTTTTCCGAACCCAGCTTAAAATAAACCTAGGGGGCTTGCCCTTATAGGGAGCTTTTCCGAACCCAGCTTAAAATAAACCTTATTTATTCTTGTATTAAATAGGGAAACTTGTCGGCAAATAAAACGGTTTCGCAGACCAAACGGATGTCATATATTTCTTAGTTTATTTCNGATTAGCATATAACAGATTGTTTATATATATATATATATATATATATATATAATGAAAGCCCTAGGGCTGATTATATTAAAATAAAAAAAGATACAAAAAATTGTATGAAAGAGTCCAATAGATGATGTCCTACTCATACGATACATGGTACAAAAATATCCCCATAAAAAGATACAAAAGACTCAAAAAAAAAAAGATGCAAAACAAGTGTCTATGGACGAGGCAATTTAGACCTGCCTCTTCCTCTGGTTCTTGGAGCTGATCCAGATAGCAAACTCTGGAGTATTGTTCCATTGTCATGAGTGACCAAGGTATCATCCATTAAGTTTCTAAGCTGAACAGTGTCCCAAGCCTTCTTCTTTCGCCGAGAAGTGTAAACTTGTATTTCTTATTCTGAAGACTGTTCAGTCTGATCCGTAGAAGGAAAGACAGTTGCAGCGATGAGTTCCTGAGTTTGTGTAGGACAGTCTTCTAAAACTTGGGAAACACCTGCCCTCTCAACAGGTAGTTCTACCAACTGATTAATAGCAGTCAGATGCTTTGTGTTTGGCTCTAAATCTTCCTCATTAGTATTAGGAGACACATTTTCTGTCATCTGAATGTGAATGTTCGCTTCATCCCTATCTTCAATCACCTCATAGAGGGGAGCTTGAGGTAGAGTTTGAGAGGGTAGTATCTCCACTCCAATAGAAGAATGTGCAGTGACCGCGTCCTGCCTTCCAGGGGCAACCTCCTAACTCTCCTCCAACAAATGACCCTTATCAACATTTTCCGAAACAATATCAGTAGAGAAACCATTTTGCACCGTATCTGTCTTGGGCATAGCAGTAGGCATCACAGGCAGTGAGGAATAGGGCATAACCTCCGCAGGAATGTGCTCAGAAACAGGAGGTGGGGCTACAGCCGACCGAAGATGGGAATGCAACCGATAACATGATGAAGAACTATGACCAAACATGCCACAGTGAGAGCAGTATTGGGGAAGTCCCATCACNATATATATATATATATATATATTTATGAAAGTCTTAGGGCTGATTATATTAAAATAAAAAAGGATACAAAAAAGTTGTATGAAAGGGCCCAATAGATGATGTCCTACTCATACGATACATGGTACAAAAATATCTCCACAAAAAGATACAAAAGACTCAAAAAAAGAAAACATGCAAAACAAGTGTCTATGGACGAGACAATTTAGACCTGCCTCTTCCTCTGGTTCTTGGAGCGGATCCAGATAACAAACTCTGAAGTGTTGTTCCATTGTCATGAGTGACCAAGATATCATCCATTAAGTTTCCAAGCTGAACAGTGTCCCCGACCTTCTTCCTTCGCTGAGAAGTGTAAACTTGTCATTCTTCTTCTGAAGACTGTTCCTGAGTAAGACCTTGGGAAACACCTGCCCTCTCAACAAGTAGTTCTACCAACTGATTAATAGCAGTAAGATCGTTTGTGTTTGGCTCTAAATCTTCCTCAGTAGTATTAGGAGACACATTTTATGTCATCTGAATGTGAATGTTCGCTTCATCCCTATCTTCAATCACCTCATAGAGGGGAGCTTGAGGTAGAGCTTGAGAGGGTAGTATCTCCACTCCAGTAGAAGAAGGGGTAGTGACCGCGTCCTGCCTTCCAGGGGCAACCTCCTAACTATCCTCCAACAAACGACCCTTATCAATATTTTCCGAAACAATATCAGTAGAGAAACCATTTTGCACCGTATCCGCCATGGGCATAGCAGTAGGTATCACAGGCAATGAAGAAGAGGGCATAACCTCCGCAGGAATATGCTGAGAAACAGGAGGTGGGGCTACAGCCGACCGAAGATGGGGATGCAACCGATAACATGATGAAGAGCTATGACCAAACATTCCACAGTGAAAGCAGTATTGGGGATGAGGTCTCATCACAATCTTCTGCCAATAACCCTGATGAGGGGAGCCAATCCAAATCTCCCCTGAAAATGGTTGAGTGATGTCGCGCTCTACAAGTACACAAGCTTCAGATGGTCTGGTTGTATCAAGCGTGGGAGTATCGACCTTCAGCGGTTTCCCAAAAACAGTTGCTAATGTATAAAGGGTTTCATAATTGAAGAGATGCACCTTGAGCCCTAGAAAATTAACCCAAACCGAGATAATAGGAGATTTCAATTTAGAATCAAAATCCACTGTCTATTTCAGAATTTTCATAAAGCGATTATCAATTTTGAGAACTTTTTGAGCAAAGATTTGAGTATAATCTGCGTCATTTGAGAGTTAAATGAGAACATGACGACCATCTAGCGAACCAACTTTCCAACTCCCTATGAGCTTAAGAGAATCGAAATGCTTTCAAATAATCTCAACCTTGGGATTTCCATATGGAAATTTCCCAACAAGAGTATATCTACATGTTGAAGCCAATATATTTGTTTCCTCATCAGTGAGAAACAAAGCGGGTTTGTCATTCTTTCCTCCCAGTATTTTAATAAATGTATAACCGCCTCCAGATTCTTGTGCATCATGAAATTCTTAATGGAAGAAACAGGAACGGTCGTCTGCTCCGGGAGTAGAACCCCCAGAGACAACCACCGCGTAACTCGGGGTCATTCCCCCAAACCGAAACAAAAGTAAACCCAAATGCAAAAGCCCCACGCGCCAACACTAGAGCTGAAGCAACGAAGAACAGAAACAGGGAACGCAAATCTCGAAAGCAGACGAAAAAGCCACAGACTGCGATCGGGGAAGAAGGCTCGGCCGACGCACTCGAAAGCAGACGTAGGAAGCAGACGAGAAACTCAGTTTGCGAGTGGAGAAGAAGGCTCAATTCTCCTTCTTCATGCACAACAGTTCCTCCTTAAATCAGCTTGATTCTTCTTCGCGAAGCTCAACGAAGAAGTGACACATTCCTCCCCTCTGCTCGCCATCGAAGCAGTTTCCTCCTCTCGCACGACAGATATNACAAGCTTCAGATGGTCTGGTTGTATCAAGCGTGGGAGTATCGACCTTCAGCGGTTTCCCAAAAACAGTTGCCAATCTATAAAGGGTTTCATAATTGAAGAGATGCACCTTGAGACCTAGAAAACTAACCCAAACCGAGATATTAGGAGATTCCAATTTAGGATCAAAATCCATTGTCCATTTCAGAATTTTCATAAAGCGATTATCAATTTTGAGAACTTTTTTAGCAAAGATTTGAGTATAATCTGCGTCATTTGAGAGTTGAATGAGAACATGACGGCCATCTAGCGAACCAACTTTCGAACTCCCTATGTGCTTAAGAGAATCAAAATGCTTTCAAATAATCTCAACCTTGGGATTTCCATACAGAAAGTTCCCAACAAGAGTATATCTACATGCTGAAGCCAATATATTTGTTTTCTCATCAGTGAGAAACAAAGCGAGTTCGTCATTCTTTCTTCCCAGTATTTTAATAAAGGTATAACCGTCTCCAGATTCATGTGCATCATGAAATTATTGAGGGAAGAAACAGGAACGGCCGCCTGCTCCGGGAGTAGAACCCCAAGAGACAACCGCCGCATAACTCGGGGCCATTCCCCCAAACCGGAACAAAAGTAAACCCAAATGCAAAAGCCCCATGTGCCAACACTGGAGCTGAAGCAACGAAGAATAGAAACAGGGAACGCAAATCTCGAAAGCAGACGAAAAAGCCACAGACTACGATCGGGGAAGAAGGCTCGGCTGACGTACTCAGTTTGCGAGAAACTCAATTTGTGAGTGGGGACGAAGGCTCAATTCTCCTTCTTCATGCACAACAGTTCCTCCTTAAATCGGCTTGATTCTTCTTCGCGAAGCTCAACGAAGAAGTGACACATTCCTCCCCTCTGCTCGCCACCGAAGCAGTCTCCTCCTCCCCCACGACAAATACGTCTCTTCTATCCTAATTCTCACTTCGTCCTTGTCGCCTAGCTCAAGGAAAGTCGATCTGCGATTGTATAGACATTTTTCTCTCCAACATCCTAACCATCAATCCCATCTTCTCTCGCTATGATCGATGCATTGCCTATCCCTTCCTCATTTGGTTTCATGACTCGTCAATTCCTTATCTTCAATTTCACGAACTTCTTGTTTCTTCTCCTCCTTCCATTCATTTGGCTTGAACCTTCCCATCCTCTTCCATGACTCTTCGTTTCTCCTCCATTAAAAACAGAACTGTTACAATCTTCTCCACTTACAAAAATTTAATCCTTGAAATTTATAAACAGACCTCACAATACAACTCATTAAGCATTTTTTATTAGACTCTTCTTCCACAATTTCAGTTGTAGCCTAATGCTAATACTTATTAATTTGAGTTAATAATAACTTTTAATTTTTAGTATTAAATTTTTCTTATGATTTTCCTATTGGTCGTTTCATCGGTATTCAATTAATTAATCTTAAACGTAGACTGATACCATTTTGTCACGGCCTGACCCGAAACTTGGAGTAAACCAAGGCAGAAACAAACAGTTAGACGGAGTGAAATAAATTTTTTATATTAAACTTCAATGTAATAAATAAAAGAGCCACGACAATTAAATAAAGATGTACAATTAAAATTTACCTCGTTGAAGGTTGTCCACGATTTTTTTTATCATGGCTCATCTTTTAATAATTTAATTAAACCTGAAAAATTAGTTAAAATAATTGTAGCTAAATGAGTCAGTAAATACTCATACTCATAAATTACATTAATACAAGTGAGAAAGAGATAATATGCATGCTTATAAAATTTTTTTAAAAATTAATATAAACATTTGATGCTATTCAAAATAATCTTACTTTGCTAATAACATATCAATATCACTTCGTACTTATACAACCGTAACAAGAGTCAACGTCTAAAAATTATGTCAATTAAGACACATTAATATGAATATCATTTTTCATTTAAGTGCACGGATTCATTAGTGTTCCCCCACTAGTACCATCAAGGAGTGCTCCATCATAACCAATAATGCACATACAAGCAGTCAGTATAAACATAGGTTCATCACATTTAATCATACTATCTAAAACATACACTAAAATGCATGAGTAAATAGCTACAACATTCACAATGATATGACCAATAAAGAAAAGAATAACTCAATTAGAACAAAACATCCACAAATATCATTAACTACAAATATATTTGAGAAGAAACAAATTATTATGAGAATTTAAAAGTACGAGTACTCACCTCGATGCCGCTTAATTTGTTATTTGTCTTGACGAGAATTCTTTTAAAATCGAAAGCCTAAAATATGATCTAAATTTTTATTAATTTATTAATTTTAAATAAACTATTAGTTTTTCATTATTTAATGTTAAATTTTTCTTTATGCAATCACGTTTAATTTCTATTTATAAAAATATTTTTGTATACAAATATCTTATACTATTATTATTATGTTTTAATAAAAAACATACCTTGGTCGTATCCCACATGAGGGCAGCCACGACTCCTTCAGCACAGGGCAACGGCTCGAATTCCTTCCTCCTTCCCACAATCGGCTTGATTCAACCTCGCATAATTGCTCTTCTTAATCCCTAACATGAGTCGCGCCTCCTCTGTATGTGACAATCTTCTTCCTACGCACGGTTCGACCTAGCACCGACACAAATCTTCCCTTCTCCTTCTGTTCGAACACCTCCTGCCTGCGATGGCCTTCCCTTTCTTCTTTGTGCATGACGGTTCTTCCTCAACTCGGCTCGAATCTTCTTCACGAAGCTCGACGAAGAAGCGACACCTTCTTCTTCCTCCCCTCTGCTCACCACCGAAAAAGTCTCCTCCTTTTGCACGAAAGATACGACGCTTCTACCCTAATTCTCACTTCATCCTTGTCGCTTGGCTCCAAGTCAGTCCATCCGTGATTTTATAGGCAAATTTGCCTCTCTGACTTCATGACCATCAATCACTTATTGTCCCGCTATGATCAATTTATTTCCTCTCCTTTCCTCATTCAGTTTCAAGACTCCTCAATTCCTCCTCTCCAATTTCACGATCTTCTCATTTCTTCTCCCCCTTCCATTCATTCGGCTCGACTCTTCCCATCATCTTCTGTGACTCTTCGTTTCTCCTCAATTAAGAACAGAATTGTGACAATCTTCCCCACTTTAAAAAAAAAAATTCTTCCTCAAAATTTATAAACACACCCCACGATACAACTCATTAAGCATTTTCTATTGGACTCTCTTCTTCAAAAATTTCGGTTATTTAAATTTTCTTATGATTTTATTATTAATATTAAACCTTGGGCTCTAATAGCACTTTTATCACGGCTCGGACCGAGGCTTGGGGTAAACCAAGGCGGGAGCGGACGGACGGACGGTGTAAAATAAATTTTCTATATTAACCTTTAATTTAATAAATGAAAGAGCCACTACAAATTAAATTAAAGTGGTATAATTAGAATTTATCTCATTGACGGTTTTCCGCATCTTCTATAAACGTTTTCTCATCTATCGCTCAATTTTTAATAATTTAATTAAACTAAAAAATTAGTTAAAACAATTATGAACTAAACAAGCCAGTGAATACTTATACTTATACTCAAACTATAGTAATACAAGGGAGAAAGAAATAATACGCATGTTAGTTGAACAATTTAAATAAATCAATATAAACATTTGATGATATTTAAAAGTTATTTTACCAATATCTTATCAATATCATTTTGTAATTATACAACCGTCATTGAAGTCACCGTCTAAAAATTGTGTCAATCAAGAAGGATCAATATCATTATCATTTTTCATTTACGTGCACGGATACATTAGTGTTCCCCCACTAGTACCATCAATGAGTACTTCATCATAGTCAGTCATGCACTTACAAGCAACCAACATAAACATGTGTTCATCACATTCAATCATACTATATAAAACATACACTAAAATGCATGAGTAAATAGCTACAACATTCACAACAATATAACGAGTAAAGAAAAGTATAGCTCAATCAGAATAAAACATCCAAAAATATCATCAATTGCAAATAAATTTGAGAAGAAACAAATTATTATTATAGTTTCAAATTACTAGTACTCACCTCGATACTAACTAATTTGTTATTTGTCTTGACGTCAATTCCTTTAAAATAAAAAGCTTAAAGTATGATATAAAATTTTTATTATTTTTTTAGTTTAAAATAAAATATTAGCTTTTCATTATTTAAATGTTAAATATTTTTTCATGCAACCACACTTAATTCCTTATATTATTATTATTATTATTATTATTATTATTATTATTACTACGATGTTTTAAAAAACCTTACCTTTGTCGATCCTATGCCACGTGAGGGCAGCACGCAACTCCTTCAGCGCAAGACAACGAGTCAGATTCCTTATTCCTCGCAATCGGTTCGATTCAACCTCTCAAAAATGCTTTTCTTAATCCCTCGCATGAAGTTGCGACTGCTTCTCTGTATGTGACGATCTTCTTCCTACGCACGAGCCTCGACCTAACACCCACACAAATCATTCCTTCTCCTTCTGTTCACCTCCCGCATGTGTTCACCTCCCGCACGTGTTCACCTTCCCTTTCTTCTTCGTGGAAGACGGTTCCTTCTCAACTCAGCTCGATTCTTCTTCGTGAAGCTTGACAAAGAAGCAACACCTTCTTCTTCCTCCCCTCTGCTCACCACGGAAACAGCCCTCCCGCATGATAGATACGTCGCTTTTGTCCTAATTCTCACTTGGTACTCGCTGCTTGGCTTCAGGTAAGTCGGTCTGCGACTTTATAGGCAAATTTGCCTCTCAAACTTCCTAACCTTCAATCACTTCTTCTGCTATGATCGATTCATTTCCTCTCCCTTGCTCGTTCGGTTTCACGACTCCTCAATTCCTCTTCTTCAATTTCATAATATTTTTGTCTCGTCTCCCCCTTCCATTCATATGGCTCGACCCTTCTCATCCTCTTTCGTGACTCTTCGTTTCTTCTAAATTAAAAACATAATAGTTACATGGATGAGGGGCAACAACGATTACAGATGGCAAGAACAGTAGAGCAATAATAAACGAAAGTCCAAACATCAGTAATTTGCTATTCGGGGGCGACAACAACAAGAGAGAAGAGGCATGGGGGCGGCAACAACAATGTGAAAGAGCGGGAAGGCTAACGGATGCAATGTTGGTAGGTGGCTACGAATGGCGGCAGGGAGGTATGGGGGCTACAGAAGACAACAACTGTGTTGTCCTTGGAGGTGTCTATAGCAGTTACGGCGATGGTGACAACATAGGGAAGGTTGTGGAGGATAGAAAAGTTGAGGGTAAATAACACATCGGGAGGGAGATCAAGTCGAAGCACCACTCGATCCTTAGAGGAGAATCACCACCTCGAAACAAGAAACATCTGAAGCACCACTCGCCCCTGGATAAAGCCCTATACAGGAAAACAGGGGATGAAGGCAACTGTCTTGACAAAAACATTATCACAAACTGATCCACAACATGGCAAAAATATATATATACCTAACTAAGAATTGAACCCCCTCTCACAATGAGGCGGTAATACGCCATAAGGAAAGTCGTTCGTCGCTTAAGCTACAATTATGAACCAATCTCAGCCAGCTCGGAGGCCTTGCGTCCAATCTAGAAGCTGAAACGCTCACATCCGATGCAAAGCAGGAGATGCTCGCATTGTCCAGTGTCGCGGATTCGATTCTTGCATCGCACTCCGTTGGATACACAACATCACATACCTTGCCTCATTATTTTATCTCATTGCATATAGATAGTTAAACCATGTAATTGTGAACATAGGATTTTGCAAAAAGTAAGAAAACTAATATCTATGAGAAGACTAGGTATTGCAATATTAAATAAGTTATGATTAGATTCGATTACTTAGTTATCAAACTGAGAACCTACACTAAGATGAACAACATCAAGTAAACTCATAAAATAAATCTTCTTAAACAGTGCAATGAGCATCATCATAAGTCAATAAAAAAGTTAATTATGTAATTCAGTGTCTATGGTGGGAATGAAACCATCTAATATGAACTCACAAAGATATTATTAATCAATGCAATGTGCTTCATTATATGGGTATAAATTAGTGGTCATTATATAATGCTAAAGTAGAAGCATTTGTAAATAAACTCTCCTACATCATTACCAAAGTAGAAGGCATGAGCCTGCCATAATTTACTTATGATAATGTAGTTGGAGATACAATTTGAAGTCCTAGTTTAGTCAAACCAACAACTTCCTCAAAACAACCTAAGACCTTTTCTCAAATACAAAAATCTTGAGGTATGCCATAATCTCTTAAAACACCTTACAAAAGAGAATGACCGTATTAAGAATGTCAAAAATCATAAGCTCCTTCTAATGGCGATCTAGAAAAAATTTTTTCGAGATGAACTGATTTTACAGTTGAACCTCCACTTGAAATTCAACTTCAATCTAAACATGAACACAAATGTGCGCTTGTTTCAACACGACCAAATCAAATGAATTTACTTGTGAATTAGCACCATGATCTAAATGTGAGCCTTAAACTTAATTGGACATTGAGATTGATCACCACTACTTGCTAAAGTTGTTTGTTTCTTTATCCCTTCCATTCTCCAAATCTCAAAAAAATTATCCCTTGAGATCATCATTTACATGACAATGAACGCGTTGAGTATTTTTATTTAGTTCTATAACATCAAATATATCACATAATAAGAAAATTCATCTAGAGTGTTGGCTTAATTTGCATATTTATGAATTTTTTATTAATGATTCTCTTCATGAAAGCTTAAGTCTAAAATATTTTTAACACAAAAGGAAAATGCATAATAATATCTAATAAATATTAAATTTGGTCTGATGTATTTTAAGGAAATAATTTGAAATTCCAGAATGCTAATTTTCAATAAGATAGCTAACTATTATTGTTGATAATTTCCATGTACTTTCTTTGATGCCAATTATGAGCTCTAAAACTTTTGTCCTAATGAAGTTATTATTCACGCTTTCCCTAAAATCTTATGGGTACTATTACATTAG
>JXCR01098025.1:75726-103324 GCA_002079205.1 Phalaenopsis hybrid cultivar | reverse complement strand
CATTCTTCATGTAATTATTAGATACATACCGTTTGAGGAAATTTCAAGGTAAATTTGATAATCCATAAAGCATATAAAAGAAATATTATAACAGGATGCCTATAAAGTGAGATGAACGGTCCACTAATGTCATTTCATAAGAATACTTCATCTAATCTTTTAAGTATATTAAATGAAATGTAGAATAAGCAAACTGATTTTGGAAATTTTACATACATACCACACAATCCTTATGTATTTACACAAACACCTAAAATTTGATATTTACATTTAAGCCACTTTGGTGTCATAAACGTATACATGAAAAGATTTATTTCTCCTTTTCAAAGTTGATAATGAGGGCTATTTAGATGTGATGTTACGATTTTGAGCGTTATAAATTTAAATATAAAAGTTTGGGTGTTATGCATGTAAATACATAAGATGTATACAAATGTCCTATTAATTTCTTTTAAAAGAAACAACTGAAACCATATATGCATATCAATGTGTAGCTTTCTCTACATCAAATTAAAATATAAAAATCGAAATATATTGAGAATGTACCAAACGAGGATTAGAAAGTATTCCTTATACCTTATAAAGCAAATTTTCAAAAACCCAATTACTATATGAGACAATTAAAATTAATCATCAATGGAAATTCGATGGTACAAAACAGATGTAAAGTAATTATTTTATAAAATTGAGATTAGGGCTGTCAATTTGGCTCGTTGTTCGTGAACAGCTCGTGTTCGGNGCTTTGTACATCTTTGCTAGGATCAGACCAGAGAAGATCACAAAGTAAACCAGTCTCAGGAACATCAGTTGGCCGGGCTTGGTTTCTTATCTGATCCAAACTATGCAAGTCAGGAGATAAACCTCCATGCATACAGAGGATTTTTTCGTCGACNTTACATATATTATTTATATAATAATATATTATATATATTTATGTCTAAGTTTAAATCATAACACCTCATATGTCAATGTGGTTAGTGTTCTTTTGTATATATTTGATCCAGGTTCGAATCTCATACTTTACATCTATTTTTCTTAATTTTAGTTTAACGAGCCAATTTCGAGCGGAACACGAACACACTGTTCACGAGCCGATTTCGAACACTAGCTATTTCGAACAAGCCGAACACGAGCCGATTTCGAACACAAGCTATTTCGAACGAGCCGAACACGAGCCAAGCCTAAGCTCGCTCAAGCTCAGCTCGTTTCCAACCCTAATTGAGATATTACAAAATAATATTGATATCGGAACTAGGAGGGAAAAAGTAGAAATGCAAAAACTCGGTTTTATTAATGGTGAAATATGTTTACAACAAAACAAAACAGAAAATAACAACACCGACATTCATGACCGGAGCAACACCTTTAAGATGAAATCATAAGATGGTGAACATCGGCTAGGTGGATCGAGATGACTAGTAGGGTTGACGGTAGTAAAAGTGGAGTGAGTAACAACAGGTACAACAAAGGTTTGTTGTCCTAGGGTGGCGACAATAAGGATGGAGTGTCGGGTGGCACTTTCAGCTGCATAACAACGGGTTGTGGGACTAGACAACAGACTTGGAGAGGTTGGACAACATGTTGGTCAGCTGGAAAGTGGGTTAGTGGTAGTTGGGGAAGGATTAGAGTGGTCGGAGGCTAAGAGGTAGGGAAGGGAAGGCCTAGGAGAAGGTAAAAGGGGAGATACAATCACCACCACAGAGTAAGATGCAACTGAAATATCACCACCTTATTGAATACAACCCTACAAAAGAGAAAAAGACTCCACACAGAAATCTGGAATCAACACACAACAAAAAGCTAAAAACTCTAAGAATAACATCCCCTATTTATAATGACTAGGACTTATTTTAGGCAATGTTTAAAATAAGAAAGAAAAATAAAAATAATAAGAATCCAAATTAGGCAAGGATGACTAAACTATTAGAATTTCAAACTAGACAAAGATGAGTAAAATAAATCAGAATTTAGAATTGTTGAGGACTTATAATATGAAAGTAATAATAGAATTTCAGATTAGGTAAGGATGAGTAAAATAAAAACAAAATTTAGAATTGGTAAAGACTTATAATAAGAAAGTACTAGAACGGAAAGAGGTGGGAAAGAAAGGAGTGTCAGGTCGTCAACCGCTCCCCACCGATCCTACAATTCAAAAAATCATCTTAGTGCTTGATTTGTAAATAAAATTGTTTAGGGTGCTCTTAATGTAAATACCCAATAAATGTGTAAAAAAACATAATATAATGTTACTCATGCTTCATATTTACATTCCTAAGCAGTAATACAAAAAAAAAAACAGCATCGACACTGAAAAGTTAAAACTCTCAAATAAAATTACATTCCAACCAAAACAAGGCACCAATAAAATTTTCAATATAGAGTAAACATTAGTATTTTCATTCCGATTAATTCCTCCAAACCTAAACACAAACTAAAGCAATTTAAACAAACAAATAAATAAATTACTAAAACATTAAAGACATCACTAATAAATTCTGGTAATGAATGAAGAAGATGCCATAAAAGGAATCCCAAACAGTAAAGGCTTATAGGTTGGACTTAATAGACTGAATGTGATGTTGGGCCATAGAATTTTAAATGTCAGGTAGATTGTCCAGCTACTTGTACTGATATTATTTTATACTTATTTTGTACTGCCTTTTGATCCTTAAAAGTTTCAGAATGGTGAAAAGTCAAATTAGAAGCATGTTTTCTAAGCTAAGGCATTACTAATAATATTTCAAAATCGATTCCACCAACATGATGTTTTACGCTTAAGAAAAAAAAAAAAAACTTGTTCAGACACGAATTTCAATAGTTTTGAATGAAAGATTTCAATAAAATTGAAGACTAATTTAACTTCAGTTTCAGCAATTTTGTAGCTGAACTGTAACATTTTGATAATACGAGCCCAACGACACAAAGTGATTGATGTGAATTCAAATGAGTGAAAATAAAACATTTGAAATATTATAGGAAGATTCAAAGCATTGATCGGAAAGTCGAGTGGAGTCCAGATTCAACATATTTATGGTTAAATAGAACATCCAAATGTGCAAAATCTGACGAGTCTAAGATCCATTCAATTTTGAGGTCATTAAAACACGTAAACCCTTAACAAATAATTTATGATCAAATAAATGTCAAACAGAGACCATCCGATAGAGTATTTTGAGGATTTTGGCTAAATTGAACCAAATGTTCCTCTAAAATCCATATATTTTGCATGATAGAGGAGAAAAGAAATAAGTTAATGGTTGTCTACTCATTTTAATTTTGGTGTCTACCAATCATCATTGAATGAATAGTAGGACAAGTACTCATATTTTTGGAACACCATCTTCTTTAGTTAAAGAGAAGTGAAACTTTATAACTTTAAATACATGATGAATTATTCTAATTAGGCCAGACAATATGATTTTTTTTATTTTCAATTTTTCAATTAAAATCTCTGAGAACTCCTATTACAACATTTTGTTTATCTATGTGTGTGCTAAATCTTAGTACAATGCTGAGACATTTATTCATCTCTATCACCCTGTATTTTCTAGCTAGTAACAATATTAAAATGTATATTTCATGAAAAGACTAATAAAAAAAGATAAAATGAATAGTCATATTACTGTAAAATGGTAAGAAAGCCGATACATTAAAATACGATACAACAACAACAAGCATTTATCCCACAAAAATATGATAATTATAAAAAAAATCTATAATTTGATGATAAGCAATATTCGTATTAGGGGACCAATAAGATTGAAGGAAACACATATTAGTATTTTATTACAAAAAAACAAAATGTTTAGAATGAAATCTATTGAGAACATCAGCAGATGTTCATACGATTCACAAAAGATCATAAATGAACTGTTCTGATAAATTCTTCCAAAACTAAGAAAAGAGATTTAGAATACAAGCTAAATCAGGTAAAAAAGCTCTCTGGGCATCACCATCACAAACACCCCAAAAAGTAGAATAATACTACTATATCAGTATGAGAAAAAAATGCAATTCAAACAGCTACTACTGAGCATCAGGAACCACCCACAGGTAAAGCTACTGAACTAAAAGTGAAAGGGGGTCTTATTATTACACTGAAAATTGGAGCAATTAACATCTCAAGTAATTTACCTCTGAAGAAGCACAAGCTCATCATGTTCAGAAATTTAGGGCTCAATCATTTAATCACTCAATTGTCCTGTAATCATTATGTACTATTACAGATTCAAACTGCATACCACACCCGAAAAAGAAATCTCCTTCATGAAATAATCCATGAAAGCGATGAGCTCAATCTTGTGAATGGATCTCTGAAATAGCCCTCAAACTTTTGCCCCAAGAAAAGACTGCAACCAAATTAGTCAGAATTAAAGGTGTGAAGTGCAATTGTACTACCAGTCAGAAAGATATGTAATTCTACTACTTGAAAATGCAATCAACATCATTAAATTTTTCCCAACTATTTGCGGCTGCTTTATGAATCATTAATTTCCCTTTGTCTTCGCTCATATTGCACTAATTGTAAAACCTATTTTGCACTACGTTATCTTTAGTCTACCATTTTTTTTAAATTCTTCAACATTAATTTTATACACTCATCTTATTTGTGTATTTTCTACTCTTTATTGTACATGCTTAAATTATCTTACTTTATTTTCTTTTGTTATGATTATCTTTACTGGATGATACTCCCACTCTCACCTTCCTTTCAATATAATCTACTTAGTTTTATCATTTATAGTTTAACTGCACATTCATGTTATTCTCACTTATGTGACACATTCATCTTAATAGCTCTATTGCTTTACACTCAGATTCATATAACATAGCTAGCCTAACTGCAATTTTATAAAATGCACCTTTAAATCTTTATGATATTCTATTGTTGTGCAATATTGTAGGACATTTTTCTATTTTAACCACCTAACATTTAACTCTAACAATTATATCCACTCATATGTAAACCAAATTTTAAATACATTTACGTATCACATTTAGTTATCACTTTTAAAAATTGAGCCTATTTCTTTCCAACTTATGTTTTAAGCTAATTAAGTTAATGATAAATAAAGAGAGACAAGCATTAGGAATAGTAAAGTTGATTGGTTGGTTAAAAAAAAATTGGGGTTGACATAAATCCAAAAACAACTTGGGAGTAGTTTTAAGTTCCATTAGGTTCATTAAAACCAGACTACATAAATCTTGATGCCAAAGTGGATGAATCAAGAGGTGCTGCCGCATATGTGGCTATCAATAACCTGAGTGTTAGTAGTCGGTGATCTTACTAAAATGATTAGTTATGGGTGACAGTAGGTGGTTGAGTAAATGAGAAAAGTGATTTAAGCCTCCTAAGTAACAAAAGTCTTGTAAATGAGAGGAGTCAAAATTTTATAGTGGCCATAAAAATTGTTTGATGGGTGGCAAGCTAAAAGGGCTCGAGCATACGTCAGCCCAACCCAAACAAAACATTATTTTCTAAAAATATTAATTAATAATAAATATATCACACCATCAAATTGTTCGTTCCAAATTCAGTTGTTCAACTTCTAATCCATTAATCCTTAAAGCATTTTCTTCATAGTTTAAACTTTCACTTGTCTACTAGAAGTGTCGTTGATTATAACTAAGCCAAGAGATACAATACATCATTCCGAATATCATTTGTAACCATATTCATAACCAATAAAAAAGATACATAAGTCATTAAGATCCTTGATAAAAACCTAGCATGTTTAAGGATTCCAAGGTTACTTCACAACTTCTTATAACAGAAACCCGTACTGTATTATATAAATATTTAGTAAATTCCATATACAAAATGCATTCATACACACATCTTCTCCTTAATGAAAATCAAATTAATTCACATGCTTGTAAATTAAGATCAATAAAAATCTTATGGAAATCTATTTCATCATTCTATACTTTTTCAATTACCTGGCAACATAAATTAAGTTTATAATGGATTTTATTGGCTTAAACCCAAATTATTTCTCAAGTATAGAAGTCCATATTCCATAACCTTGCACACAACTTTTCTGAATGACTAATAAATTTGATTCTCTATGACTTCAATGAATATGATACAAAATTACAGGTCCACTCATAAAGATGAGGACAAAAAATCATCAGATTTGAAAATGAGTTCATCAAAATCTGCCTAATCCTGACTTTTTAAAGGTAGAAAATCTGCCTTATCTGACTTTTTAAAGGCGGGCTTAATGGCTTGTCCTCTTCCATTCAGATTTATAAATTGAATGCTTTAGTAAATTAATGTTCAACAACAAATCCAAGAGTTACACGTACCTTCACTCCTGCTTGAGGTGTCCCCAATTTACTAGTAGTACTTCCAAAGTTTGGCTTCTTCTTCTCCGCCGGCTTTAGTATTTGAAAGGAACACATAAGAGTGTCATCCACACTCATCATAGCACCCGCATTGTCAAATTCTCCACAGTAATTTGGTGCTGAGAATATCGTGACCAGTTGCCTATCAGCGAAGAACTCATAGCCATCTTCAACAACCTGAAAACTAAACTAAAGATCTATTAACACCAAAACAAAATAAAAGACTGCACAAGAATGATTCCTAACCGGACGAGCACAACATATATGATTAGATCATGTCCACACAAAAAAGAATNTTGTTACCTGTGTCCCCTTCAATTCCCGGAGGGATGTTCATGTAGATTTCCTCATTTAGGTCACCATGAAGGGGAGCATTCTTTACATCATACTGTAGCAGTTGTCAATTGAAGTGAGCAGCAAATGATAACAGGATTCTCACAGTGTTCATTTTTGCAACTGGAGCAAAGGTTTCCTGATAATCCACCCCGTAAGTCGGAGTGTACCCTTTGGCTACTAACCTTGATCCATCAGCCTTGTACTTTAATGTAAAAATCCACTTGCAATCAACAATATTTTTTTCCTTTAGTTTGTCAACGATCTCCCATGTTGTATTCCTTTCTAAAGCACTCATTTCCTCTTTCATAGCGTCTCTCCATTCCATTTTTGTCAATACCTCAGACACATTGTTAGGAATGACAATGGTGTTCAAACTCACAATGAATCTTTTGTGGGTTGGTGATAAGCACTTGAGAGATACATACTGAGATAGTGGATAGAGTGGATTGAATTTTTGGACTTGTGTCAGTTTAGAAATGACCTTTCTCCTTGAATACACCTGAGGAAATCTCGGGAAATCATGAGTGACACTGATTGGAGTAGGAGATGATAAGGGTTCAGGATCAAGTGACTCAGATGTGATTGGTTCAGAGGACTCGGGTTCAACTGGAATAGGAGAGTTTGATCTAGGTTCAACAACACGGGCTGACACATGTGGAAGGTCAAAGGTTTTAAGTGGTTCAAAGGGCTCACAAGTACTATCTTCCATCATGGAAATCTCCCCCTGAAGAGAGGACTTGAAAAAAAGGATTTATTTTCAGTGAAAGTGACATCTGCAGAGATGTAAAATTTTCTGGTAGAGGGATTGTAACACATCCTTTTTGAGTGGAGGAGTAACCTAGGAAAACACATTTGATGGCTCTGGGATCTAGCTTCCCTCTATGTTGTTTGTGGACATAAACAAAGACAGCACACCCAAATACCCTGAGAGTGAGGCCATTTGAGGTTCTGAAGTGAGGGTAGAAGTTATTTAGGACCTCTATGGGGCTATTGTTTTCTAACACACGGGAGGGAAGTCTTTTGATCATGTGTGTGGCAGTAAGAACAGCTTCTCCCCAATAGGACTTAGGAACATTCCCTTGAAAGAGTAAGACTCGGGTGGTGTTCAGTAAATGCCCATTCTTTCTTTCAGCTACCCCATTTTGTTAGGGTGTGTCCACACATGATGAGTCGTGAATAATCCCCTGTGATTGAAAATAAGGGGAAAGAATTTAATTGAAGTAATCTCTAGCATTTTCTGTCCTAAAGTCTTTTATTTTGACCCCAAATTGATTTTGAACCATTGAATGGAGGTTAGGTGCAACTGTGCTAACATCAGATTTTTGTTTAAGAAGGAACAACCATGTAACCCGGGTGCAATCATCAATTAAGGATACAAACCAACGAGCCCCAGAAACATTAGGTATAGTCGAAGGACCCCATATGTCACTATGAATCAGATGAAAATGATGAGAACTTCTTTTATTGCTAATAGGAAAAGATACACGAGTATGTTTTGTCAATTCACAAATGTCACAATGAAACTCAAAAATATTTAATCCTTGGAATAAATGAGGAAACATTATATTTAGAACCCTAAAAGAGAGATGACCAAGACGTAAGTGATACAACCAAATGAATTCTTTGTTTGAGGAACTAAAGAAAGATGAGGACAAATTGCTCCTGATTTTCTAGGATGCTTCAAGGTGGTAAAGAACTCTCCTTTCTTTAGCAAGTCCAATCCTCCTCCCCGAGTCCTGTTCCTGAAAAACACAAGAAGGAAAAAAAAACAGCATAACATTTGAGATCATGAGTCAATTTTTGAATGAACACAAGGCTTGTTGACAGTTTGGGTACATGGAGAACGTTTTTCAGGATAAGGCTAGGTGTGATATGTATATCACCAATCTCTGCAATGATAGCTAAAGAGTCATTGGTCATGATAATTTTTCTATTACTTGGACAGGAGGTATAGGACTGGAAGAGTTGAGATGTGGGGGTCATATGGTCAGTAATACCATAGTCAATGATCCAAGAGTTGGTATATAATTTGTCTAAAACATTCATGCAAACAGTTTTACCTGAAAGAGCTATCGAACATGCTCCAGAAGGCTTCTCAAGAGATCCCAATAAGTTTCTCAATTTCTCAATTTCTTCACTGCTGAATCCCCATATTGCTGATTTTTCCTCAATATTGGGTTGCTCTGCCATATGCACTCGAGACCTTTGTTTCTCCCCACGGTTGCCCCATTCTCGGCTTGCAGGTTTACCATTTAACTTCCAACACTTCTCCCTTGTATGTCTCGGTTTCTTGCAATAAGTACACCAAAGATTGTCTTTGTTCTCCTTCCCTTGGTTATCGTTCTTTGACTTCTCCTGATTTGTGTTTGCTGCTAAGGCTGACCCATCCATAGTATGTGGTTCTAGCATGACACTCCAACTTTCTTTTGCTCGGATTAATGAGATTGTCTCTTCTGGAGACGGTGTATCCTCCTTACCGAGGATTTGGATTCTAACATGATCAAATTCAAGATTCAATCCTGTCAAAAAATCATATATCCGATCCTTCTCAATGAACTTCTTCAAGGTGACTGCATCATCAGGGCATTTCATGTCAATTACACGATAGTGATCCAGTTCCTGCCACAGAGTATGCAACTCTATTGCAGAATCTCCTTGTTTGGTTGCTCCGATTTTTTCCTTGATTTCATACACAAGAGCAGCATCGCGGGCTTTCGAGTATGTGCGGTTGATATAATCCCAGATTTCCTTTGCGGTGTTCAAGAACATACAAGTGTCACTGATCGTTGGGTCCATAGAATCCCATAGCCAGGACATAATCATGGAATCCTCCTCTTCCCATGTTGTAGAGGCTGGACCCATTTTTTCTGGTCTGGTTCCAAGTAGGTAATTAATCATCCCTTTGCCTTTTAGGTATGTGCGGACAATTTGGGACCATTTAAGATAGTTCTTCCCATTGATCCTGTTGGATGCCCAAATATTCTGCAACGCTCCAATTTTCTAAACAGCATTGTATTCTTCAGAATGGTTGGAGTAGTTGGAGATAGTGGTTTCGGACATTGACATGGCTGAGAAGAAAAATTTGCAGCAATTAAGGCTAGAATCAACCTGCAGTGGATAAAAGAATCGCAACAATTAAGACAACGAATAAAAAGAGTCCAAACTGCGGCAAAGATCGCGAGATCTGCAGCATAGTATTGCAGCGGCAAACAGCGGAAAAAAATCGCAAGCTCTGCAGCGACCATACAGCGGCAAACAACGCAAAGTACTTCAGCGGCAAAGATCGCAGAACACAGATCTACGTGATTAGCGGCAAAAAAAGATCTTCCTCGTGACAACGTGCTGCTCCTCTCGGACGAAGCGAAGCGGCAACGTGTTGCTCCTCTCGGTCGAAGCGGAGAGGATGGAGCGTAGATCGCAGAGAGCCAACCCTAACCAGAAGGATCGAATGGCGGCAATAGGCGGTGTCCTCTAGGGTTTGAGCCTAGGCTTTGATACCATGTGGAAAATCAAAGAAATAATTTGTATTTTGCATTATTCTTTGAATTGATCATACAAGGTAATATATAGGAGATTAAAAGAAGAAAAACTAGGAAACTATTTAACTAATTCCCTAATTTAAGGGATTACAAATTTATTCTAATTTCCTTAATTTAAGGGATTTACCAATTAATTCTAATTTCCTTAATTAAGAAAATTAAAATTAATTCTCACAACTTTATTTCCATCTCAGTCACATTTCGACACTAATTAAGGTACTTTAATATCAATATCATTATCATTTTTAATTTACGTGCATATGTAACTAAGTGTTTCCTTGCTAGTACTATAAAATGATGACTCTATCAAATCTAAACATGCACTTGCCATCATGCTATAAAAATCACTATTTAATAATGACTATTTTATTCTCATTTGCATAACAATTAATATACTTGTATAACATTCAATATCAATGAAAACATAAAAAAAATGGCTAAGTACACATCATTTCTATAATATAAAAAAAAATTCAATAAAATTATAAATCATGAATTTACAACGATTTCAATATAACTAGCGCTAATAATCATAAATGCATTTTGTCTAAAAGAAACAAAATACTAGCCTAGTATAAGAACATGAGTACCCATCTCAAAATCATACTTTGTCTTAAATCTTCATACACGCTTAATCTATCTCTAATAGTTAATTGCCTATAATATCATAATAAAAAAAGTTTAAGCATATTATTATGTTTAATTAATCAACTAAGTAATTATGANCTCTATCAAATTTAAACATGCACTTGCCATCATGCTATAAAAATCACTATTTAATAATGATTATTTCATTCTCATTTGCATAGCAATTAATATATATGTATAACATTCAATATCAATGATAATATAAAAAAATGGCTATGTACACATCATTTCTATAATATAAACAAAAATTCAATAAAATTATAAATCATGAATTTACATCGATTTCAATATAACTAGCGCTAATAATCATAAATGCATTTAGTCTAAAAGAAACAAAATATTAGCATAGTATAAGAACATGAGTACCCACCTCAAAATCATACTTGTCTTAAATCTTCATACACGCTTAATCTATCTCAAATAGTTAATTGCCTATGATATCATAATAAAAAAAGTTTCAGCATATTATTATGTTTAATTAATCAACTAAATAATTATGTNGCCCACCTTAAAATCATACTTGTCTTAAATCTTCATACACGCTTAATCTATCTCAAATAGTTAATTGCCTATAATATCATAATAAAAAATGTTTAAGCATATTATTATGTTTAATTAATCAACTAAGTAATTATGTTATGTTAAAAGTTTTTTAAGTATTCATGTTACTTGACTATCAAAACTATAACTAAATCATNATAATTATGTTATGTTAAAAGTTTTTAAGTATTCATGTTACTTGACTATCAAAACTATAACTAAATCAACATTAATGATTTGCATTAAATTTTATTCAATATTCAATTAATGCTCCCACTAATTTAAATAAGAAATTGTAAACTTTATTTTCATATTTCAGTTGAATCTTTCATACTATTATTATTTAATATTTTTACTACCTATATACAACTTTAATAATTTATATTATCAAAATATAAAACTTAAAATCCTAAACTCAATAGTTAGGCACAGTTTCTTTTCCCCTCTCCCTCGCACGGCTCTGCCTCCTCTTCACTAAAATTCGAATAGGCTCGTGTCCCCTATGATTCTTCTTCCTCCTCACACAATCGGCTTGTTTTCTTCCTTCGCACAGAATGCTCAGGTCTCTCCTGAACCTTCCTTCTAGGACCCACACCAAAAGGCTAGAGTTCACACAATTTGCTCCTGCTTGCGTCTTGTCCTCCTTTGCGCTCGCAGATCACAAGAGCTTCTCTCTCGACTTCCTTCGATCAGCCAAAGCACCAATCACAGAGATGCTCCAGCTTCGCACCGAAAGCCTTTTGTGTCGTCGTCCTCTCTGCCCTAGACGCATGCAACAACCATTGAGCTTTGAGGCCCTAATTCCTTCTTGTGTGTTGATCGACTCTATAGATAAATCAATCTCATCTCTGTTTTATAGATCAAAGGTAACGTTTGTTTTCCGACTCTTCACTTTCTCTCCCTCATCTTCGATTTCTTGACTACTCACTTCCTCTCCTCCTCTTCAATTACCTTGGTATTTGAAACGAGACGTCACACGGTCATCCGGTGATGTTGTTTCTCCACTATTGAAGCTAAGGTATGAACATTTTGTTTGTAATGAATTGGAAAGTACTAACACTGCATCTCCCTCTTCATCTTTGACTAGGTAGTAATTTTACTCTTTCCTTCTTACTGTCGAAGAATCTTCAACTGCTCCCACCACCGAGATGTGCTCTTAATTAACTTACTGACAGCTAGCTTTACCATTATGTCTGGTGGGATATCTTGGTACTCAAAGACACAATCCATGGTTTAGAGCCACTTGATAACCTCTTCCAGATCCAAGTGGTCGTCAAAATATGACAAATCCACCTTTACTTTAAGATTCAAACTCCCATACTATTTCATGCTAACTCTTCGGGGTAGGGGTTCTTCATTTATAGAATATGCTTAATGAAAGAGATTTAATATATTCTTTCAATCAAGTCACCGTTGTGGCTACGGGTGACCCTTTTGGATTGCCCCTCTCAAAGATGGCAAGCTTGTATTGCACTAGGAAGATTTTCTGTCTTTATAGAAGATTCTTGGGCATCTCTCTGCATATTTCTCATAAAAGGCATTGTGGTATTTCCTCTCAATTATCTCCGACGATTGTCTCTTTGATGTTGTGGCTAGGGCTTCGGTTTGGGTAGGTGGAAGAGGGTGTATAAGAATGATGTAGAGTGAGAAAGAAATTTTTGGTGTGACCGATTTGAAAAATCAACAAACGATATTTTTGTGGAGATTAGGTTAGGTAGTGGGGGACTTCAGTAACCCTAGGATAGGACTAGGTAAAATAGTTTTGATACCAAATGATACCAAAATTAACTCAACTGACAATAATCAAACATATATTATTACTGAAATGCAAATATGTGGCTACAACCAACACACTGAAATGGTAATAACAACAAATATGACACAAAAATCTAAAATTGTGACAAACGACAACTCAAACTCAAACTGGGGGTCAATCTTAGGGTGTTGGAAATGATAAGAGAAGTTTTGGTCCTCCTGAGAAGTAGCAAAGGGTGGGGGAGGGGCTAGAAGGCGTGGTGGCAGCAAAGGTGGGTGGGCAACCACGAGGGGGAGGTGCAAAACTGCAGGAACTACAAGTGTGATCGTTGTCCTAGGCAGGGGCAGCAAGAAAGAGGGGGATGAACAACGTATAAAGTGGCTTGGAGGGTTGACGGCTGCAGGAAACAACAAGGGAAGGGCTGGAAAAACGATGCAGTGAAGCGTAAGGCTTGGAACAGCGGTGGCAGTGAAGCGGAAAGTTTGTAAAAGCAGCGGCAGTGAAGCGGAGGGCTGGGAGAGAGATGGCGGCAGCCATAACTGCAGATATTCAACAATATATGCTTTGTGGGGTGGCTACAAGAGGGAAAGATGACGGCAACAGTAAAAGGATGTGAGGGAAGGATAGAAAAGGATACTCACCTGTTGACCTCACTTTTGGCAGAGGTCTAGTCTCTCCTTTTTGATAGCTTAGGTTCTAGACGTAGGACTTTTTTGTTGACTATTCCTAGAAAACTAGCAAAAGAGTCATCCCCGTTAGAAATTCTGAGCTTTTCTTTGCTCGACTTGACGTTTTGCATGGTAATTTTTTACCTCTAGCACTTAGTAGGTGGGGCTACTGTGAGGGAGCTCAAGAAGAATTCTCATAGGCTTGTTGGCCTTAGAATTGACTGTATGCGTTGATCTGGCGTCGTCGCACTCTGCATCGTCCTGTTTGATTGAGCCCGAGCCGAGTTTTTGACGCGGTTCGGGTCGCGACGCGTTTTTGTCTCGATCGTCGACGAGGTTGTCCAAACGACTCTGGATGACAGAACAGACCGCGCCGACGCGTCCGGAACGTCGATCCTGCTTAGAGGGGACGTTCGTTTCACCGCAACGACACGTCCGGGGAAAAATACACGTTTAAGTGTTAATTATAATAATAAATAATATTTTATTATTATTATTATTATTAATATTTATTAATCCCTAAACCTAAATCTATCTTCCCCCCTCCTCTCTTCTTTCGCTCGAACCTGTGGGCCTCAGCCCTAACGTGGCTCGTTCGCTCGGTTCGTCTCTCGCCCGTCTGTAGCGCTGGATTCCCGCGCCCGTACCTCTCGCACACGAAACAATCTCGCAAACGACCCATCCCCTTATTATTGCCGTGGATCCTATCCCCTGCGAGAGCCTTACCCTCTGCTTCTCGAGCAGCCCGCATGGAGCGTCTGCTCCGTTCGATTCCTGGAACCGTATACGATCTTTCGATCGCTCTCTCGTCTATATTAAGCTCTACTTAGAGCATTTCAGTGGGCCGAAAAATCTCTGAGGGAGGGGAAACTCTGCCAAATTCCTTTCTTACTTTCTTCTTTAGTTCCTAGTGTTTGGGTCGGTTTCCTCTTGTTGTTGGAGAAGAGTTTAGGCTGTGAAGTACCTTTCTGAAATTTTTTTACTTTGGTTCTGCATTAAGGAGGTACCTTCTCTCCCCCCTGTGCCTTGCTTCTTTTCGGTTTTCCCTCTGTCGAGCCCTTGAGCTTGGTGTTGTGGATGGTATAGCATGCTAGGGTGAAATTGCACCTATATTTTTGAAATATTTGTTACTCAAGCATCTAGAGATGGAAATGTGAGCATGTTCTAGGGGCCAGTTATGGTTATTTATTTGAATCGATAAAAAGCAAAGCATGTTATTAGTTGTTTTCCCCTTTTCTGCTTGAAATATTTGGAAGTATTATGGATGTAGCCTTGAAATGAGATTTTCTTCTCTGGAATACATGTTGGAATTCACTGGAAAGTTTTTTGTTACTATCACACTTGCTTAAAATGAATACTAGAGAGTTCGCTTTACTTTTCATACATGTATGGGGCTCGATTTAGCTCCTGTGACTTTCCCTTACTCGAAATGCATGCTATGAGAAAATTTATTTAATTTGGAAAGCTCTAAAACTTGTTTTGAGGGCTTGGTTTAGCTCCTCGTGAGGCATCTTCCCTACTCAAATATCTGTTGGAAATTGTTTCATGCTTGGAATAGTTAGGTTGGTGGCCCAAATATGTTATCTATGTTGTTGTTCTTATTTAAGATGTATATTGGCTCCATATCTTGATGTTTCAAAGGCATGTGGGTTGTTTCTTGGCTTTGGATGGCTCGGTTTTACCTTAAGGTGCCTGAAGTTTTAATTTCTGTTGAGACTTGGCTTTTGGTTTTTGTTGAAGTTTTGTCCTAACTGCTCGAACTTTACTTCTGGACCTTGAAGGGTTCGGTTTGGCTTTGTTTGGGGGTTCGGTTTGCTGGCCTTAGCTTCTATCCGAGAGTCTGTTTTTGGTGTTTGTTCCTGCCCCTGCTCAAGAGCTGTGGGAGGGTGCGGTTTTAGTTGCTTTAACCCCTGCTAGGGGCTCGATTTTGGCATTTTATGATCATTTTTTACTTAAAAGCACGTACTGTGAAGAAATTTATTTTGATTTGGAAGAGTTTCATAGCTATTCTTGTTTGAAACATGTGGTAGCCCTATATTTTGATATTTTGAGAGCATGAAGATGTTTCTAGCCTTTATTGTGGCCTTGGTTTGAGCCTTAGCTGCGGCTCAGTTTTACTCTTGTTGGGAGCTCAATTTTGTCTTGTTCTGCCCCTACCCGAAAGGTAGTTTGGGTGTGGTTTTAGTGGCTTTAGTTCCTACCCGAGAGTATGTTTGTGCTTTATATTTGTCCCTACTAGAAAGGCTTGGTGGATGTTCTGAGCTGCTTCCTATCCCTACTCGTGAGACATACTGAAGGCTCCTTAATTGGATTTAGTCCTTGTTGGACTTGAACTACTTGGATGATTATTAGGGGATTAAATTAGTCAATCTCAAAATGATAGTTATGTTTTGCACTCTCTTATGTATATCAAAGGTCCTCATGTAATTGATTTGGGTTACCTTGGTCGTGAGCCTCTTTTGGCCCTGTTTCTTACCTTGGCCGTGAGCTTTAGCAGCCGCTCCTCGCTGCCCTGAGTCGTGAGCCTTAACAACTCCCCTCCTTTCCTTGATCGCCTAAACCGTGAGCCTTAGTAGTTGCCTTCCTTATGGGTTGCTTTGGCCGAGAGCCTTAGTTGTTGTTCATCTCTTTGTTGAGCCTAACCGTGAGCATTTATATGGTTTTAGCCGGATGATTTCATGCTTATTTGATATAAGGAGCTTTTAATTAAGTCAGGAATTGGATGGCTTTAATGTTGGCATGATTTTGGAAGTATAAGTAGTTGTCGTCCCTGGGTTACTTTCCTTTTGTTCGAGTTGTGAAGTTTGAAAGACTTTGAAATTTTATTTCAGGAGAGTATATGGTTGATATAAATTGAATTTATAAAGGATGTTTCGGGAGTTGGACATTTTAGTTGTGATATCACTTGAGCGCAAACGCGTGTGTATGGATGGGTAGTCAGTGGTGGAGCCACGTATACAGTTGTCACATTGACTTAGGCCCGTTTCAATTCGCCCAAGACAAGATTGGAAAGAGATACCCTCCAAATGAGAAAGTGATATCATTTCAGATTGATTCAAGAATCTTGAGGCCTCCTTTTTCAGGTCTTTTTGTCATGAGTTTTGAGAGTTGATTCATCCTCCTTCTTTTCGATGTTTTAGGTGGATCAGTGTCTCCTCTCTCTCACCTCATTTTTGTTCTTTTTTTTCCTTGTTTCTTGGTTCGATTTTCGATGCTTATGTCCGATGCATAAGCATCCACGTATAGTCTTTTGCTATACGTGAAACCATCAAGCAAGGTCGCAAGTAATTCGGTTTTATTGTGGGGTTTAGGGCGGTGATGACAAAGGCACACTGGTGATAGAGCAGAATGATGTTCCATCCTACGACTTTGGGACACCCCCCCACGGACCCAGTGAACCGTAGGATGTCATATCATTCACCGACATAAGACTAGCGGGAGTTGACATGTACCTTCTTAAGTTGTTGGCGGTCTTACGCCCGACAGCGTGATCAACTCGTGGACAACTACACTTTTAAAAATTGATGAAAAACAAATTTGACAAGAACAAATAACCTTTTTTAAACAAAAATATATTTTTCGCTACAAACAAAATTCATACAACCCTCTTTTGTATGTCTGAAATCTATGTGCATGCCAAAAATATAAATTTTAAATACATTTTAAACATTGGTTGTTCACCTGTTGATTACCTGTTTGGGCTAAGGAGTACCCTCCTAAGTTGGGTTCGATAGGACACTCTTCTAATTGAGTGTGGGCTTTATACATCCGGGTGACCAAATAGCCTTCGACAACCCTCGAGTACAAACATATATCTGAGCCTAGCCCCAACCCGAGTGCTTGCGGTCCCCTCTTTTCTGACTTTTTCATATGTTTTATTGAAATTTTTGGACCAAACACTTCTGGTCTTTTCTCCGGGATTTTCCCGAGGTTTTGAGGATTTTATTTGAATTGTTACTCGTCAATTTTCTCGAGCTTTTCGTCATGGATTATTTGTTGATTTTTCCTGAATTTTCCATCGTGGGTCATTTACCGTTCTTTCTCGAATTTTCCAGGTGACGTTTCTTTTCTTCTTTTGCTTTCGTTTATATGATGTATTTCAGCATGTTCTATTTGTACCTGTTCCATCAACTACACTTAAGGAACAGCGGATCCCCCAAGTATGCAGGTTTATTTTATGTTTACAGCATGTTACATTCTTGTAATCACTTTTCTGCTATACCGTATACTTTTTTTTTACACCGCATGTTGTATTGTTCTCTTTACTGCATACTCTACTGCTTGTCCTGTGTTACATACTCTACTGCCATTCAATACACTGTACAACTTCAACCTGTTCCCCTAGAATGTTTAAATAACTACAACCATATGGCCGCTTGATTTGACATCATAACCTTACACTCTAAAAAATTTAAACTCGTCACAACAAGGAACTTGGAGCTAGCGCGGTGGGCAGCACGACCATCTTCAACAGCAGAACATGTCATCCCCAGCTAAGTCATTCATTCCTAAGAATTAAACAACAATTCATAAAATTTTGAGGTAGTTTGCCTAATGCAACATAAATCCTCAACTTTTTGTTAGGCATTTGTACAGTTCTATTGTGCAATCTAAGTCCTAACTGATTTTAGGATTCCGAAGTTGTCGTTCGTCACGACCTAAATCCTCGTATCTTCCAGACTGTTTGTGTGATCGTTTCATACGAATGTAAACCCTAATTAAATAAAATTGGCAGGATGAAACATTTGAATAATTTCTCCTCGAAACTGAAGTCAAACCATAGGGTAGACTGGGAAGTCACCGAGGTTTTCCTTCGAATCAGTGACATATCCTAGTTCTTCCTCCTTTGGATTCTACAATAAATGCTCCAAGTTTGAACCATTCCCCTTTCCACACATCTTTGTCCGATTTCGTTGAAAAATTCTATTTTTTTAACCTCCTTGAAGATAATTTTTCCTGATTTTTATCGAGAGTATTCTTAAATAACTACGGTTATCTAAGATGTAATTAACTATAGAGGTTTGCCCTTATAGGAAGTTTTTCCGAACCCAGCTTAAAATAAACCCAATTTAATTTTTCATATTAAATAGAAAAATTTGTCGGCAAATAAAACGGTTTTGCAGATCAAACGGATGTTATGTTTTTCTTAGTTTATTTGTTCGAGTTTCACCCTCAAGTTTTGTGTTTATCTTTCGGGATAGATACAGGATTTGAGATAAAACGCTCTTTCATTTAAACTATGAAAAATATGGGTTCAGTTTGATTTCATATTTTTTTTAAACTTAAATCTATATGTAAATTAAACTTCATTCCGAAGCGGGCGATGGGATTTCGATTCCGGAGACCGACAGCTTTCTACGGGCAACTCCCCCAACTTTTTTTTTAGTGCCGACATCAACGCCTCGGGGATCACCACCTCTAAAGCAAGATACAACCGAAGCAGCACTTGACCCATGGATACAACCTTCGAAGAAAAAAACTGAGATGTTGACAGTTGTCCTGTCCGAAAATACATCAAAATTGATAATTCATACCCTAATACAACAAATATGTAGGGGTAAAGTAGAAGATATGGATAATAGAAAACATGCTAAAAATTGGAAAGCAATTGAAAGAGAAGCCGTTCGGTTCGGCTTTGTCCTGCTTGGACCAGTCGGTCCAGGCATTTGGAATGCAGTTGCGACACTCCATTCATGTGCATCCTACACCAAAAGCAGGAGACGCTCCCGCATCAATAACACTGGAAATAGTTAATTTCTGAAGGAGAAATTTATACTAAATTTCCCCGATGAAAGTTTAACATGAACACCCGTAAACATATTGCATAATTCATATGTTTTTATATGTGGACGCAGCATTTGTCTAATCCTTCCAAAAAATTCTGGGAAAGCAAACAGGCAAAGAAATAAATATGTAAACAAAACATGAAGGCCATAGCATGAGGTATCTTGCGCTGTACTACACAGCTAACGTTTTCAACGTACCATAGATGAGTAGAATTCCAAGCACAGAGAAGCAATGGACCTAATAGTAATTCAGAGAATTTTTGTCCCTTAACCATCTAATGACATGTAATAAAATATGGTCGATCTGATTCTTGACCAATATTAAGACATTTTAGGATAAAAAGGAAAAATGGTAAAAGAAATATTATTAAGTTCCTTTACAGAGCAGAATGTCCAAGAAGTGAAAAAGGAAAAAAAAATATTTTTTGCTATTAGATCTTTATCAACAATTTTTAAACACAAATTCAATGAAAACAAATAAATATGTTTAGAAGCAGTCACTGATAGTGATAGAAATTTTACTTGATTCATGATCGTTAATATTTATAATTACTGGACAACGCAGGATGTGTAACAATAAATAGCATGAAAATAAGAGAAGAGGGAAACTAAGAGTTAGTTTGGTTTATTGCAAAAGTATATAGGTTTTGTTTGGATTACAATGTGTGTCCTGTGATGCTATTTTAAAAGCATCTTTTGGGTTTCCTGCAGCTCGTTTGGATTGGGCATTTATGTGTGCAGCATAACAAGTTTTGATTAGATACCTCTAGAAATCAGCTGCTGGAAGGGTTTCACATTCATGCACAAACGTGACATTCTGCTTTCTAGAAATGAAAAAAAGACCAAAATGCCCCAAAATTCATTCCAAGTAATTCTGTATATATAATACTCTTTTATTCCACATAAATTCTAGCCAAAACAAAGTCTATGATCATAGAAAGAGATGTATTCTGAGACCAGGAATCAAAGAAAAGAGAGATTCTGGTGAAGCTGCAGCTAGAATGGTTTTAAGAAAATCAATCATACTTAACAATAGCAAACAGCGCACCATAGTACAAAGATCCTGCAGTGTCTTTGTGCATAGAGCATAGCATGACACACATTGTTTTAAGAAGTACAAAATATTAAAAACTCTTGAATAACTTCAGAAATTCAACATCATGAGAGAGAATTATATTATTACAAAAAAGGACATATAACGTAGTATTATTTTAACATATTGAATATATGCACCAAGGACCTATGCATATTTACTAATATCATATGAATTGTACAAAATGGTAACATAGAAGTTCATGAAATCGCATACTTTAAGTGAAGGCCAATAAGTTGGGGAATAGAAAAGTGAAACAACAATGAAGCGACAAGAGTAAGAAGTAATTTTGATCATTGATATGGACTAGACAAATATCAATCGTTCGCCATAATAAATTAATTCGCTTCATGTAAATCTTGTATGAAAGACCACGACCAAAGCATTAAGAGACATCATTCATCTGGTCCACGCATTGAAGGGTTCATCTTTAATAAAAAATGACAAGTAGACAGAAATAGAGTAAATCATGGATAGAGTTTAAAAAAAATGAAAAAGAAGATAAATATCAATTTCATATTAAATTAAACAAAAGCACAATATATGCTAATCCTTGAAAAAGACGCCATAATTATATTTACACATTTAAATAAATCCCCCAAGTCAAGGAGCAAAATAAGCTATGTAAAAAGATAAAAGCCATTTTGAACAAAGGGAAAGCTTTTAGTAATTAATGAGTGCTAAACTAGGCGAGTAACCTACGCTACTCTATCTCCTAGACATGTTCTCTATTAGTCTAATTGTTCACTAATTTCAACAAATATCTTACCCATTAGAATTATATCATCTAAAAAAACATATACTAGAACCTCATTTTAGATATTTTTTTTAAAAGCATCCAATATAGCCGAAACAAAATTATCTAGACTCCATTCTAATCCTTTATACACTTTTGTCATTGCAACTTTTTTTATCACTTCACAACTACCAAATATCAATTAATTCGCCAACACGTACATCTTCAAGAAATTCAACATATCTTTGACGCATGCCCGTTTTTCTTATGCACGTCAAATCATTTCTAAAGATAAATGATCATTTGCCTACTATGTTCAACAAAAAAATTATGAAAATTATTTACCTTCTACCTATATATATTTTTTATAAATAGATTATATANATAATTATATCATCTAAAAAAACATATACTAGAACCTCATTTTAAATATTTTTTTTAGAAGCATCCAATATAAGCCGAAACAAAATTATCTAGACTCCATTCTAATCCTTTATACACTTTTGTCATTGCAACTTTTTTTATCACTTCACAACCACCAAATATCAATTAATTCGCCAACACGTATATCTTTAAGAAATTCAACATATCTTTGACGCATGCCCGTTTTTCTTATGCACATCAAATCATTTCTAAAGATAAATGATCATTTGCCTACTATGTTCAACAAAAAATTTATAAAAATCATTTACCTTCTACCTATATATATATTTTATAAATAGATTATATAAAAAAGATCTAATTTTTCTAAGTTTATGTTCCATTACACTCCCAAAGTGTTATTCTGTTATTCCTCTATGACTACCACAATCTTAAACATCATTTTTATTCTTAAATATTAATGTTACTTCTCCAATCAGTTAAAATCCACTTAGTTTTTAAAGCTCAATTGAAAATATTTGTTAACCAAACCACCATAATATCTCTTATAATCCTACAAATATCATTAGCTCGTATAGACTTAAAATTTTACCCTAGTACATCTTTCTCAAAGCTAGCCCCACTTTACTTTTTTAGATCAATGTATACTATACAACGTATTGTGTTCATTATAATCTTCCAAAATAATTTCTTCCATATAACTACCACTTAATAATTTATTAAAATAAAAATTTCATCTTTTTATAATGTCTTCATCTTTGACTAAAAACTTATTATCTTCAATTGTAATGTATTTAGCTTGATCTAAATCCATATATCTTTTCTGCAACCATAACTATTTTATAAATCTCATTTTTCTATTTTCTCAATATCAAACATGTTATATAAATCATCAAAAACTATAACTTTAGCTTTGCTCGTAACTTTCTTGCAAGATTTATAGTTTCATTATAATTATTACATGTCATAATAATATTTACCTTTGTTCACTATTTAAAAATTATTTTTTTTCCTCAATCAACTACAAAACCTTTTTATTAGGGTATGATCTATTACTAAATGCTCCTTGAGCTTATATAACAATCTTCTTCATAAAAGAAGCCATCTTATCCTAACATGGTTTGGCTCAAGTAAATAATTCTGGTTTACCTCTCTTAGTAATCTATATTAAAATGTTAACAATTTCTCACCTTCTAAATTCCATGATCTTAGGTATTTCTGGTCTACTTTAGTTTGAGTAAATCTAAAACAAAATACATGGAATATAATTTTAGTAGTAGTAGATCTAGTGATGGAGTTGTAACAATGGGTGATTGAATCATTAAAAAAAATGAACATTTTTTATATCTCGGGTTTATAGTTCAAAGTGATGGTGATATAAATGGGGATGTTATTAGTAGAATTCAAGTTGGATTTTTTAAGTGCATGAATGCATTGAGCCTATTGTGTGATAGAAAAGTATCGCTTAGACTTACAAGAAAATTTTATAAGATGGTTGTGAGACCTGCAATGCTTTATGCACAAAATGTTTCGGTGGATGAGTGACTTTACACTTAGAAACAAAATGTGAAACAAATATATCCATGAAATGGTTGGTGTAGCTTCAATGGCTGAGAAGATTAGAGGAAGTCGTCTTAGATGATTTAGTGATATTAAACATCGACCATCTGATAATATTAGGTTAGAAGAGTATGTGCTTTATATTTGACCTATTTTAAAAAAGGTAGAGGTAGACCTAAAAAGACTTGGGCATGTTGTATAAAAAATTATCTTAATTTATTAAAATTAAATGAAAATATGGCACTCAATAGGACACAATGGAGAAAAAAGAATCATGTAGCGAACCCACTTAGTGGGATAAAGGCTTCTTGTTGTTGTCGTTATTAAATTCCATGATCTTATCTTACGACAATCATTTCATTTCATCATTTTTTATGCTCATTAAATATACAATTATAATCATAACTCTAAGTTGTGTAAGCATTTTTTTCCAAGCAATTGTTTATAACATTTATGAGAAGATTTACTTTTCTTCTAATTAAAAAGAGGTTTATTTGTGATTTTGTGACTTTACTTCTTAAAATACTTGCATTCACTTCTCATCTCCTACAATTAAATCACTAATGCAATACCCTGGGCTATTATGAAATATGGCTTCTCATATTATATTTAAACCTCATATTTCATTAAAAATATGAGTTCTCTCATAGCACATCCTCGTACAACAAAAATGTCCATTTAAATCAGCCACAAAATATCCTCTCCCCCCTAAATATTTGTTGTAATAGCTTATCCCCCTCTTCCCCAAAATACTTCTTATTTTAACTCATGATCACTAAACACTTATATAATATTCTCATCAATGATTAATGTAATATCAATCAGCTTATCAAAGCATATTGACATTAATAATTTTCACTATTAAGTTTCAATCGAAAATTCTCAGGTATCCCACTTGTACTTTTATTTTTAGGATTTCCAATAGACAAGAACTTATAAGCTTCCCAAAAGCAACTGGGATTTTCAATTTTCCACTCAAGTTCTTACTAAAAAAAAAATTAATATTTTTCATTTTACTATGTCCACCAATTTTCTTATCTTCCAATTTAAAATTCCCAAATTCCATGTTGAAAATATTATCTTAACGGTAGATCTAGATAACTCTTGCACACTTTTCACAATAAGTTGGAAAAGTTCCATACATCACTATTAAATGACATTTTAGCATATGTCAGGAAGCTTTTCACCACGATAAAGTTAATTTAAGATGCATCACTTATGGCTGATGTTCAAGCTTAGCTTTTCTTGCTTTCTTATACAATAAAGTTAAATTATGGTGCATCACTTTTGAATGATGACCAAGCAAACTCTTGCCTAATTCTTATCATATGTAGTTTTGTTAGTGCATATCATTTCTAGAAACGAAGTAGCGCTGCAAAAACTTAAATTTGGACCAAAATACTCCAATATCAAACATAATTTACTAAATCTCAATAAATGTCTCATATATACCCAAAGACTTATCTTTATGTATCTTCCTCGAAGTTGAATCCACTTTTTTTAATGAATCTATATAATGCACTATACTATTATATTCATTAAGTTCTTCCAAAAAGATAGTCTTAAGACTTTCATTAAATAATTTCTCAAATAGCTCATTAGTGGTCAAAACATAAGAAGTGAGAGGAAGTGAAAGAGGATGTATAAGAAAATTCCTGAGAGGGTTGAATAGTTGCCGAGAGGACTCCATGAAGTCGAATAGATTGATGCTAACCTGGCACTAACCGTCTTAAGTTTGTGTTGCCTTTCTCATAAAAAACTCTAAAATATCTGCATTAGAAAGCTTGAATTTCTTGTAACACATTATTTCGCCATTTTATGATCTGCATTCTCCTCCAGTATAAAGAGGTACATAAAATGTTATGTAGGTAGTGGGGAAAAAAGGAAAGGTTAAGTGATAAAAAGGTTAAAAGAAAATTTTTCTTCATATTAACGGATTTGATTTAGAAATTCTCCTACTTATGTTCCACACACAAAAAATAAAAAATAAAAAATAAAAAAAATCCAAATGGACCCAAAATGCATAATGTAAATTTTATGCTCTAATCCAGCAAAAAAGAAGCATATGAAATACAACAATAACAACAACAACAACAAGCCTTTATCCCACTAAGTGGGGTCAGCTAAATGAATCATTTTTCTCCATTGCATCCTCTTGAGTGGCATATTTTCATTTAATTGCAATAGAAAGAAGCAAATGAAATGATTATGAGAAATTATTTTGAGCATCATGTGATTTTTAAGAGAATTTTTCAAACATCCAACATCTTTTCATTTAGGCCCAGATAGCATATTCATATTGAAGACTATGCCACGTGATTCAGTTTTAATTGTCAATAAACTCTTTTTCTTAATTTTCAAATTAAGGATTGGGACAAGAGCACAATAAAATACATGGATTCTGCTACCTACCCCTAATAGTCCACCAATAAAAACATGTTTATCTTACAAGTTCTTGATATATATACCTTGGCTCCATCATCTTTACTTGTAATTTTGGCTGAATCTTCTAAGTGCATACTTAATTTCTTCCATAAGTGCACTAAATCTCCCAACTAAGGTTCGATTGGCACGCTACCAGAACATTCGCACTACAAGGCTAGCACTAAATATCTTAATAAAAATATGAATATCCCATTCAAGGAAAATAGAGTGCACTAGTGTAGGTGGACAAAGGACAAGATCTGCAAGTTAATTTTAAGTTCAAGATAGCATAAAATTGATATGAACTTCAGCGGGTGACATTGAATCAACTAGCTAATGAGTAATTTTAAACCAGATAAAACAATGAATATAAAGGCAAATCATTTCATGTATTGCAAATTATAATACAGAAGAAAGTTATACAAATCAGTTTGTGAATAATATAAATATCCTCTTGAAAATATATTCAAATCCCAAAAGAAATGCGGACCAAAAATCCTCTGCATATTTTTCTCTTTCCTCCCCATAAAAATCCCAAATAATGTCTCTTATTAAAGTATAAAGGGGGTATCCTCCAAGCTAAACCAAGTAAAAAGCAAGCAAATTTTTGCGCTTTCCTCTGCATTAAATGTTTATACAACTCACAAAAGTAGCAAGTAACAATTAACTTACAGGAAGACAAAACAATTCATCCCTACTCCATTAACAACGCAAAAACATTACAGCAAACCAAACACAAAACTTGAATTTGAGAGGAAAACAAACAAACTACTATTACTTCCACGAGGAATATCACCTATCTTCAAGAAATAAATTGACGAAAGTGATGCCAATGATGCAATGCCCGCATCACCAACACATGTCCTTACCAAAGCTGAATTCTATTTCACAAAAAGTAAGATCGAATAACATCCAATCACAAATTCCCAAAAAGGAACGAGTAAATTATACCACAAATTTTAATGGGAGCCTCAAGCTCAAGCAGATTAGGTTGGTGCAAAAAGATGTCGCGCGACACAACACAGAGCTGGCGAATCTCTGCTTCCGAAAGCTGCACCTGCTTTCCCGGCCTCCCTCTCACCTCCAGCAGCCGCCGGATGATATCATCCAGAAGACCACTATCCATCAATCACTATACTCCCTCCTCCAACCCTAAAAACACGACACAAACCCTTATCTTCTCTTCAGAGAAATCAATCGGACTCAGGCAGCAAGGCCACTGAGGGGAGAGAAGCGAGAGTTGCAAGGTAAAAGATGGAAACTAAGGTCCCCGCGTAATCTTGACCTAGCTAAGACTACGATCTCTGGAAATAGCATCACTCTACGCGTCTCTCCTTTCTCTCTCTGTCTCTCTTACCTTTGTTTCCTCACGATCGCGGCGGCTTCAGCTTCTGAAAGAAAGGAAAAGGGGATGCTCTCTCCCTCTCTCAGAAGTGCGATTGACTTTCAGCCTTCAGGGAAACATGGCAACTAGAGTCCGAGACATGAGGGCTGCATATTATACGGAAACACCGCATAAATTTTTTATGTGATATGTGAGAATGGTCAGAATGGAGCGTGATTGTAACGTGATCTATATGCGGACGGTTGTATGGTATGCACAAGGATTGTCGCATAAATTGTATTTGGGTGAATATATTAACTAGGATTATATATTATGCAACAATCCTTGTGCGTGCCATCCCATATATATATATATATATATATATATATATATATATATATATATATATATATATATATATATATATATATATATATATACTCTCTCTTATACACATCT
>JXCR01098025.1:39850-66358 GCA_002079205.1 Phalaenopsis hybrid cultivar | reverse complement strand
ATTATTTGCTACATAAAGGCCAAGGACTTTAGGCTATTAATGTACATTGATAAGACTCAAGTGTAGGAGTATGCATGTCTGAGTCACAGTCCATGTCTGCCAATTGGATCCCAACCCATCAAATCACATGGCCTCATCTGAATCCCCCCACATATTCACATCAAAAGACACACCTTGCTAATTTTTACCCTTTCTTTATAAGAAATTGCACTATGAGGCTTCCTATGGAGAAAAATTAAGGAAGATTTACATGCATGTCACTTAATTCTTATGTATTTACACATTTGCTCCTTAAACTTCAATTTTTAAATATATGCCATATGGGCTATCAATGAAAAGGTACATCTAAAGTTTTTGAAAAATTAAGATTGTGATATTTTTTATCTGATGAAAATTTTAGGTGATGAATGTATAAAAATTAAATTTTTATGTTAGATATGTATGAACAAAGGAAGTTGGAGGTATATATGTAAATATAGTGAAAAAAAAATTGTTATTTAGAGAGAATGATTGATAGATTTATTATGTTATTTACAATTGGTTTATCGTAGTTTTTAGTCTACTAAATATTTTAAATGTTGAGAGAAGGATGATAAAAGACAGTGATGGGTGCGGGGAGATTAGGAACGAGATTAGATACTTGAAGTGCATAGTGTGATACGAAAATGATGGGGAAAAAATAATTTGAGCAAAGACTATGATAAGAGGTTAGGAATTAAAAAAAAAAGAGAGAAAATGATCAAAATATTAATCAAGGGTATGTTAGGCCTGATTCGAAGTTGGCACATATTGACAAGAAATTATTATATACGAACAACGGTGAATGTGGAGAGACCATGTCACATACACATGAATTTATACTATTTAGACGCCCGCTTGTAATAGTTTTTCCATACTGAGGGTAAGTTTAGGACAACTGTAAACTTCTTATGAATGTTATTGTAGCTTTTCTAGAGAGAAAAAATTCTAAAAGTTGTTAAAGTCTTATTAAACTTTCCATCAACAGCATGAAAAGGGAAAAAAAAAAACAACACTTCAACACCAACATTACATGTTACCTCACTGCTTAGCCACACAAAAACAATATATAAACAAAGAAACAAACATTTGAATCACAGATTAATGAGTCAGCTCTCATGTCCTCAGGTGAAGGAGATGGTAATAAAAAAAATCAGTNCAATGACCGCCTTGGCGAGACACGGCTCCAAGAGTTAGCTGACTGGCTGGCCATGTTAGCCAATAGAAGTTGGAACTAATAGGGTCGATCAAAGATCACCTCAAACAGTCAAAGTTCAGCAAACATAAAACTTTCTTCCAGAACGAGCAAACTAAATATTTTACTCTGAGACAAGCACACAAAAGTCTCTCCTCTGGGTGTTGGCATCAATTTTTTTATGTCGCATGTGTAGAATGTCAACCTAAATGCCTCGGGACAATTTGTTGTTCATAGCGTCCCACAACTCAAGTCATCCATCTAGACCTCCTAATATGTGCTTGGGAGAGAAAATCAGGATCTGCAATAATTCAGTCTGCTTGGAAAACTCGTTGTCGTGTGGCATCAGTCTTGGCATGCGACACATCAGTTTTCGATTTTAATTTTTAAAGACCATGCAGCATCCGTTTGGAAGCCTACCGACATCATTAGAGTATCCCGCGGTCGAAGGGAGATATGGGATCCAATTACGTATGTTTTGGAGAGAATCAAGATTTTGGACTAGTTAACCGTCGCAGTGGTTTAGGGCGCCCGCCAAAGAATTTATCTGGATGATCTCGGACGACGGAATGTACCGTACGAGCTCATCTGAAACGTCAACTTCACCTAGAAAACAATACTTTGGGGTTTCGTGCGTGTGTCTCATTCAATACAGTGCACATAAATTGAGGCCGAACGGGCCTCAGACGACAGAACAGAATGCACAAGCGCATCCGAAACGCCGATTTAACCTATGAAAGACGTTCATATTGTTTGGGTTTTGTGCACGAGTCTCATTCAACACGGCGCACACAAACTTAAGTTCATGTGCTAAGCTGGCACATAGCATATTATGAGTGATCTCATTGACAAAGTAAACAGAAACTAAATCTCTATCTAACAACACATAATTAATTGTTAGTATTGAATCAACTTGGTTGAAACCAAATTGAACAAGTCATTATGAAGTACAGAAGCTATGTAGGTTGAAGAAATACAACTTCAAAGTAGGAAAGTTCTCCAACCAAAGACGGCAAAAATAATGCCACAATAAGAGAATAAAGATATAGCGTCCACAAATTAAGAGACAAAATAAGACAATCAATTATAAACAAGACTCAACTTGATTAGAACTTTTTATCTCCGTTTTTTTATGAACTATTCATAATTCAGTCCAAGTTGATTCAAAGCTATATTTCAATTTCAAAATTGATTTCAAATTTATCTTAGTTAGGGGTATCCATTCCAATTTGAACCGAAATCCATAAATTGAACTACTAAACTGAATACAATTTCAATAAAATCAAACCAATCAAACTGAAGTTTAACTCGGTTTGAACAGTTCGGGTTTAAATAAATCAACACACACACACACACACACACACACACACACACACATATATTATACATTTGCTATAAAAAAAAAATATTGTTCCAAAAACGTTTCATTCGTTTACAAAATTGAACTAACTAATCATTGCCCAAGACTGTCTAAAAATATCATTAAGTTAAGTAAATTTTGATATTCGGTTGGTTCGATTGAAAATTTTTTAAATCTGAACTGGGAACCGAAAACCAAATAATGGTCTTTCAAAACCGAAATCTGAACATTCAATTCAAAATCAAGCCAAATTATTAGATCTATTTGGGTCAATTTTCTGAATAAAGACAAAAAATGCACAACCCTACCTAAAGTTGCTTCAATATAAATCTATTTAATTCAAATTATGATTTAAAGCTAGTACTTACATAATATTTATACAACTATAATAAACATAAATAATATGAATACTTATTTATAAAGTAAGTAAAAAAAATCAATTTAAAAAACATAAATTTTATTTTGGGCCGAGGTAGATTCAAAATTTTTAATCATAGTCATGCCAATTCCACCTCAACTCAACTAAATACTACCCTACATACAAGAACAGCTTGTCAACCACAACTAGGTGTAGCTCAAGCTCCATTCAAGTTAAACTAGTCATAAAAAGAGCATCTTCCTTTTCTTTTTTACATTAACATTAAATACTAAATCATAAATCTAATATAAACCAAAATTAATCCATGAACTTCTAGCAAAAACTTCTAAAATATTTACTATATTAAACCCTCATCATTTTACTNCATTTTATTAGTGTATGATCTATTACTAAATGCTCCTTGAGCTTATATAACAATCTTCTTCATAAAAGAAGCAATTTTATCCTAACATGGTTTGGCTCGAGTAAATAATTCTGGTTTACCTCTCTTAGTAATCTATATTAAAAGGTTAACAATTTCTCACCTTCTAAATTCCATGATCTTAGATAAATCTAGTCTACTTTGGTTTAAGTAAATCTAAAACAAAATACATGGTATATAATTTTAGTAGTAGTAGATCTAGTGATGGAGTTGTAACAATGGGCGATTGAATCATTAAAAAAAGTGAACATTTTTTTATATCTCGGGTTTATAGTTCAAAGTGATGGTGATATAAATGGGGATGTTATTAGTAGAATTCAAGTTGGATTTTTTAAGTGCAAGAATGCATTGGGCCTATTGTGTGATAGAAAAGTATCGCTTAGACTTACAATAAAATTTTATAAGATGGTTGTGAGACCTGCAATGCTTTATGCACAAAATGTTTCGGTGGATGAGTGACTTTACACTTAGAAACAAAATGTGAAACAAATATATCCATGAAATGGTTGGTGTAGCTTCAATGGCTGAGAAGATTAGAGGAAGTCGTCTTAGATGATTTAGTGATATTAAACATCGACCATCTGATAATATTAGGTTAGAAGAGTATGCGTTTTATATTTGACTTATTTTAAAAAAGGTAGAGGTAGACTTAAAAAGACTTAGGCATGTTGTATAAAAAATGATCTTAATTTACTAGAATTAAATGAAAATATGGCACTCAATAGGACACAATGGAGAAAAAAGAATCATGTCGCGAACCCACTTAGTGGGATAAAGGCTTATTGTTGTTGTCGTTATTAAATTCCATGATCTTATCTTACGACAATCATTTCATTTCATTATTTTTTATGCTCATTAAATATACAGTTATAATCATAACTCTATGTTGTGTGAGCATTTTTTCCAAGCAATTGTTTATACCGTTTATGAGAAGATTTACTTTTCTTCTAATTAAAAAGAGGTTTATTTGTGATTTTGTGAATTTACTTCTTAAAATACTTGCGTTCACTTCTCATTTTCTACAATTAAATCGCTAATGCAATACCCTGGGCAATTATGAAATATGGCTTCTCAAATTATATTTAAACCTCATATTTCTTAAAAAAAATATGAATTCTCTCATAGCACATCCTCGTCCAACAAAAATGTCCATTTAAATCAGCCACAAAATATCCTCTCTCTCCCCTAAATATTTGTTGTAATAGCTTATCCCCCTCTTCCCCAAAATACTTCTTATTTTAACTCATGATCACTAAACACTTATATAATATTCTCATCAATGATTAATGTAATATCAACCAGTTTATCAAAGCATATTGACATTAATAATTTTAACTTTTAAGTTTCAATCGAAAATTCTCAAGTATCCCACTTGTACTTTTATTTTTAGGATTTCCAATAGACAAGAACTTATAAGCTTCCTAAAAGCAACTGGGATTTTCAATTTTCCACTCAAGTTCTTACTAAAAAAAAAAATTAATCTTTTTTCATTTTACTATGTCCACCAATTTTCTTATCTTCCAATTTAAAATTCCTGAATTCCATGTTGAAAATATTATCTTAACGGTAGATCTAGATAACTCTTGCACACTTTTCACAATAAGTTGGAAAAGTTCCATGCATCACTATTAAATGACATTCTAGCATATGTCAGGAAGCTTTTCACCACAATAAAGTTAATTTAAGATGCATCACTTATGGTGATGTTCAAGCTTAGCTTTTCTTGCTTTCTTATACAATAAAGTTATATTATGGTGCATCACTTCTGAATGATGACCAAGCAAACTCTTGCCAAATTCTTATCATATGTAGTTTTGTTAGTGCATATCATTTCTAGAAACGAAGTAGCGCTAGCAAAAACTTAAATTTGGACCAAAATACTCCAATATCAAACATAATTTACTAAATCTCAATAAATGCCTCATATATACCCAAAGACTTATCTTTATGTATCTTCTTCGAAGTTGAATCCACTTTTTTAATCAATCTATAATGCACTATACTATTATATTCATTAAGTTCTTCCAAAAAGATAGTCTTAAGACTTTCATTAAATAATTTCTCAAATAGCTCATTAGTGGTCAAAACATAAGAAGTGAGAGGAAGTGAAAGAGGATGTATAAGAAAATTCCTGAGAGGGTTGAATAGTTGCCGAGAAGATTCCATGAAGTCGAATAAATTGATGCTAACCTGACACTAACCGTCTTAAGTTTGTGTTGCCTTTCCCATAAAAAAAACTCTAAAATATCTGCATTAGAAAGCTTGAATTTCTTGTAACACTTTATTTAACAATTTTATGATCCGCATTCTCCTCCAGTATAAAGAGGTACATAAAATGTTATGTAGGTAGTGGGGAAAAAAGGAAAGGTTAAGTGATAAAAAGGTTAAAAGAAAATTTTTCTTCATATTAACGGATTTGATTTAGAAATTCTCCTACTTATGTTCCACACACAAAAAATAAAAAATAAAAAATAAAAAAAATCCAAATGGACCCAAAATGCATAATGTAAATNTCTTCATATTAACGGATTTGATTTAGAAATTCTCCTACTTATGTTCCACACACAAAAAATAAAAAATAAAAATTAAAAAAAATCCAAATGGACCCAAAATGCATAATGTAAACTTTATGCTCTAATCCAGCAAAAAAGAAGCATATGAAATACAACAATAACAACAACAACAACAAGCCTTTATCCCACCAAGTGGGGTCAGCTAAATGAATCATTTTTCTCCATTGCATCCACTTGAGTGGCATATTTTCATTTAATTGCAATAGAAAGAAGCAAATGAAATGATTATGAGAAATTATTTTGAGTATCATATGATTTTTAAGAGAATTTTTCAAACATCCAACATCTTTCCATTTAGGCCCAGATAGCATATTCATATTGAAGACTATGCCACGTGATTGGGTTTTAAATGTCAATAAACTCTTTTTCTTAATTTTCAAATTAAGAATTGGGAAAAGAGCACAATAAAATACATGGATTCTGCTACCTACCCCAAATAGTCCACCATAAACATATAGCATGTTTATCTTACAAGTTCTTGATATATATACCTTAGCTCCATCATCTTTACTGGTAATTTTGGCTGAATCTTCTAAGTGCATACTTAATTTCTTCCATAAGTGCAGTAAATCTCCCGACTAAGGTTCGATTGGCACGCTACCAAAACATTCGCACTACAAGGCTAGCTCTAAATATCTTAGAAAAATATGAATATCCCATTCAAGGAAAATAGAGTACGTGGCACTAGTGTAGGTGGACAAAGGACAAGATCTGCAAGTTAATTTTAAGTTCAAGATAGCATAAAATTGATATGAACTTCAGCGGGTGACATTGAATCAACTAGCTAATGAGTAATTTTAAACCAGATAAAACAATGAATATAAAGGCAAATCATTTCATGTATTGCAAATTATAATACAGAAGAAAGTTATACAAGTCAGTTTGTGNAGCCACTTGGCCACCTCTGGATCACCAAACTAGTTCTGAATGCAACAAAATTTGCAGCTTTATAGGCACCGGACAAACTTTCAACCGACCGGCCACCCTTCGCTGACCACCATTTTTGAACCGGTCGATCTCCCTCGACCGACAATCTTACTCAAATCGATTAAACATTAATGGTCAACCACATCGCTCCTCCGACAGGCAACTCAATCGATGTCTCATAAGCTCATGAAGTGAAGCCGGTTCTACGACATGCTTCACCATCAAACTCAATTAGAGCGACAGATTCCAGGTTTCCACATCCACATGGAGTTTTTAGAAAATAACATTGAAGCACTATGAATCTTCTCTCATGAGACCACAAACGAAGCACTGTGAATCTCCTCTCATGAGACAACGAAGTATCCATCGCCTCCTGCCACCATCATGATGGCAATCGTATGTTAGCTACAACCAATCCGTCGATCACCAACCAATTTTTTCACTCCTCCCCGCCATGTCCCTTCTCCAGCCCATTTCGTTTCTACAGTTGGTCACTCGATCGACTTACCATCCTAGTCCAGCGATCGACCGATCACCGAACATCCAAGCAAAGCTTTTGGACGATCGACTTGAATTTCCACAAATGCAAGTTAAATAAAAGGTTTAATAATATCATTATTATATTGATATTGTCATTTAAAAATACAAAGCAAAGTTGCAAAGGTGCGTACGAGCCTAATCAAGAAATTTAGAAGACACAGTCCAGCAAAAGTCGGAAGGTCAACCAAAGGGCTATCAAGCAACAAGCTTGGACACTCAAAAAGACCAAAGTAACCAAGACTACCCGATTTAAGCGAGGGTAAATATGTAATTTTATATTTTTTTACTTCCATCTTCTATAATATAGGAGGTCATAACATGTATAAGGAACTTTTTGTTTGGATCCCTATTTGCAACCTCTACTTTTTATGAAATAAATGTTGAATGGAGCCTGATCCGGTCCGCCCGATCCCGTCATCCCACTCTGTCGCGACCCGACTCCCGCTCCCGTTCAAGATCACAGAAAATCGAGACTCTTGTTGTTCGCGAACAATGCTAACCGCTCTCACCTTCCTCTGTCGTGAAGCGGAGCATCCCTTCACTCCATGTTGTTTCACAATAAAAGAAGCATCTCTCCTTCAGTTTACGATACGACCTTTTTATGTTCTTTTTCGGCAGTTCTGCTTCCACGGGATAGAGGAAGCGAAATGCAAGGAGTAGCACTTTGCGGCAGAAGGAAAAAAGAAGAAGAAGAAGATTGTTCTCCCTTGGTTTCTTTTTGGTGGTTTGTGGAAGAAGAGAAATTATGTTTATTTCTCTTCTAAGTTTATGTTCTTCGGTGTATCTCCGTGTAGAGAGCAAAGAAAAGAGAGCAAGGAAGTAAGAGATCCCTCTTGTAAGTCGAGATGATTGACTGGTGTAAATTCTTTAAGTAGTAAAATCCTCTGCAATTCAGTGGACGTAGGCAAATTGCCAAACCATGTAAATCTATGTGTTCTATTGTGTTACTGTTTTCTAGTGTGAATTTTTTTGTTCTATTTTTCGTTTCGTCATTGATCGTTTTATTTTATTTATACTACCACAAAAACTAGTATAAGAGCTCGTGGTTTCAGATCTGAGGAAGACTGATGACTGCAGATGAAGTGAAGATTTCAAGGATCGAAAAGTTTGATAACACAGATTTTGGTTACTAGATGATACAGATAGAGGACTATCTCTATGTGAAGAAATTTCATCTTCTGTTATTGGGAAAAATACCTGAAAGGATGGATGAGGCTGAATGAAATTTGGTGGATTGACAAGTTCTGAGGGTTATTCGATTAACCATATCAAAGTCTGTTGCACACAACGTCGTCAAAGAAAAGATAACTGTAGATCTCATGGCAGTCTTATCAGGTATGTATGAAAAGTCAGCAGCTAATAACAATGTGTACTTAATGAAGAAGTTATTTAATTTGAAGATGGCGAAAGGTGTTTCTATTGCTCAACACCTGAATGATTTCAATACAATCAATTATCGTCTATTGAAATTGATTTTGATGATGAGATACGTGCGCTGATATTGTTGTCATCATTGTCAAATAGTTGGGAAGTCATGAGGATGGTAGTTAGTAGTTCTGCAGGTAAATCTAAATTGAAATATGATGATATTCATGATTTGATTTAGGCTGAAGAGATGTGCGGGAAAGATTATGGTGAGATCTCAGATGCGGGTTTGCCACTGAATGTTGATTTCAAAAGGAGATCACATAACAAAAACTCAAATAGAGTGAGATTAAAATTAATGTTTGGTCAGCAGACAAGCTATTAGAATTGTGGCAAGGGTTGTCACATAAAGAGGAACTGGAGAAATTCCAAGAAGATGAAGAAGGATAGCGCAAATGTGGTATCTGAAGAAGTGCATGATGCATTACTGCTGACAAATCATAGTTTTGTTGATAACTAGATATTGAATTCATGGGCTTCTTTCCATACAACAATCCATCAGGAAGAAGATGTTGTAGTCTGTGTACCAGTCTCCAAGTAAGAGATTTGATGGATGAAGCCCAGTCTGATTCGTTCGATCCCGTCACTCCGCTCTTTCGCAACCCGACTCCCGCTCCCTCTCAAGATCGCAGAAAATCGCAACTCTTGCTATTCGCGAACAACGCTAACCGCTCTCCTGCCTTCCTCTGTAGCGAAGCGAAGCATCCCTTCGCTCCCTACTGTTTCACGATATAAGGACCGGCTCTCCTTCAGTTTATGATACAATATTTTGTGTTCTTCTTTGGCATTTCTGTTTCCACGGGATAGGTGAAGAAAAGTGCAAAGAGTAGTTTCTTTCGACAGAAGAAAGAAGGAGATTGTTCTCCCTTAGCTTCTTCTTGGTAGCTTGTGACAGAAGAGAAATTGAGTTTATTTCTCTTGTAAGTTTATCTTCTTCGGTGTAGAGAGAGAAGAAGAGGGAGCAAGGAAGTGAGAGATCCCCCTTGTAAGTCGAGACGACCGACTGATTTAAATTCCTCAAGTAATAAAATCCTTTACAACTCCGTGGACGTAGACAATTTCTCGAATCACGTAAATTTGTGTTCCGTTGTGTTACTATTTTCTGGTGTGAATTTTCTCGTAATATTTTTTGTTTCTTCANTATATATATATATATATATATATATATATATATATACAACAATAAAAAGGGTTTACGAGCCCAGGAGCACCCCGATTCACCCCGGGGGGCAAATCTTCCTCCTCTCTCTCTCTCTACCTCGTTCAATTTCATTTCCTTGGTCCCTAACGCTCTATCCGTTGGGCACACTATACCAAACATATTTGGATTCAACATACTTTTAGGTGTGGATAGCGTGGATTGTGCTATCAACAAGAAGATGAGCAACACTGAGGAGGAATTCTCCACAGAGACACTCTGTATAAGGGAACTCACACAATGACAAATCAGGAGTTGAAATCGTCGTTCCCATCTGGCTACCAGAAGTTTTGGTTGGGGGCCAAGTACCGCAAAGTGAAGGGATAACTCCTAACTCAACAATGAAAAAGTTCAACGAATACTCGATGACACTTGATAGTCCAAAGAGAGAACACTTAGATCATGTTTTAGGAGGTCGAGAATAAACAACAACAAGTGTTTTGAATTAAGGGCACAAGGACAACACCGTCAAACACATAAGAAGTGTGAGATCTCTTATGACTTCCTCGGCGAGCCAAGTATTATGTCTCATGATGGAAGCCTTTTCTTGCCAATCCCCACCCTAACAACGTTAAGAGTTGGAGCATGTCATGATAACAATAGAGGGCTAGTGGTTTCGAAACGTGCGCAGGAAGCTTAGAAGAGGATTACAAAAACCTACATCTCTTCTGTGTCGCGCAGTAATATTTGTTGCTTGTCTATACTAGCCGACCAATTAACACATGTGCACTCTTCCACTATCGTGCGAATTCTACGTCTCCGCCTGTCAAGCCCACCAACCCGCCCTCTTCCGAGAAATCTTCACCAATCAATTGCTTTTTCAGCTACCGACTTACCATCCAGTCGACAGATCATTTGCCAAAAACTATTTTAATTGCTTTTAAAATATAATAAGTATAGATCTATACAAATAATCTTGACTAATTAACCATTTAACTGCACCAAAATAACCTTCAACAACAATACAAACATATTTGATAACATAAATATTAGATCACACTAAAATGCTTATTTTTTGTATAGATACTTATAACCTTATANTATATATATATATATATATACACACACACACACACACAACCGTCTTAGTAACAAACAAAAAATAATAATTTAATACATGATTTGACCTGCTTTCTTTCTCCCTGCGCGCAGACTTCTCTTCTATCTTCTCTGCGGAAAAATATTACATCAGTACTACGCACGTAGAGTAACCTTTGTAGCCAATGAAATCACGCCATGATACCCTGCACGATACAATAAAAAAAAACGGCGCAGTAACACAGAGAATATTTCCCCCCGTGTTATTCATGTGTTATTGTGTGTTATTCATGTGTTATTGTGTCATGGGAATATTTCTGGTGTTATAATAACACAATAACACATGAATAACACTCAATAACATAAGAATAACACGAGAGAGAATATTCTTCCGTGTTACTGCACCGTTTTTCCTCTGTCGGGAATATTTCCCGTGTTATTCAAGTGTTATTGTGTGTTATTCATGTGTTATTGTGTCATGAGAATATTCTTGGTGTTATAATAACACAATAACACATCAATAACACGTGAATAACACATGGATAACGCGCAATAAGACATGAATAACACAGGGGGGAATATTCCCCGTGTTACTGCGCCGTTTTTTTTGCTCTGCCGCACGAGATATCGTGGCGTGATTTGATTGACTACTCACGTTATTTTCACGTGCATAGTACTGATGTAATATTTTTTCCTTCTTTGCAATGTGTATATGCCTCAGGCCGGGCTGCATTATTCCAGCTAGTCACCGACCTCCGGCCAGACGCCTGCCTCATGCGGCATCTTAAAGGCTAAATGTGGCCCCTGCTCTCCTGCTAGTAGAAGCTTACAGCACTACACTCCTAATGAGCTCTCCGGAGAGATCGTCGACTTCGTCAAACAAGCCACGGGCAAATTGGCGGTGCTTCCAGCAGCAGTGACACTGGATTAATCGATGATTCTGTTTACCATTTTCCTAACCATCTCATCTCCATCCATAACCGAGAGGAGGCAGCTCTAACTGTTTTGAGATCGGAACTGATAAGGGTGCTCCAGAAGGAGCTGAAATGTCTGGACAAAGACAGTTTTCGTTCTAAAGACCAGATCCGCATCAGCTTGTGCAAATTGGGAAACATGCTGAGGTGAATCAGTTCAAGCAGCAAATAAGACGGCTTAATCGTGAAATCCTGAAAGTTGAGAGGCTACACTTCGACCGATTACCTACCTGTCGATCGATCACCACCTGTCGGCCGGGATCGTCGATCCCGGCCGACTTCTCTGCTCCAACCCCAAACCAGGGAGGTAGATATCATCATACTTCATACTTTTTGCGTGTAGCGACTTAGGGTCTGTTTAGGGCATGCGGGCGGCGTTTTGAAAATGCCGTTGTCCAGTTTAGTTAGCATTTATTGTCAGATTATCCAAAACTCAGTTTCTAATTTTGTGAAAGACACAGACGTCTCGTCCCGCGGTCCGCGTTTTGCGAAATGATTTTTACGTAAGAGCTTCATTCGCTCCCGTGTTCGCTTCTATGACCCTAATTCGCTCACTCTGCCCTCGATGCATTCAGCGGAAAATCCTTCGCAATACTCAGCAGGCAGCCGACATTCTCAGCTCTCTGCTTGCGTTCGACATCGCGCTCGGCAAGCTTCTTCTTCGTCCTTCTCGGAAGGCATTTATTTCTCTTATTCGTCTGTAATTCTTCCTCTTCCTCTTCTTCTTCTGCATTTCTTCTTCTTCGGTACCCAGAGCTCGCGACTCCCTGCTTCCGTTCTTCGGCATTCACGGCTCCCTGCTTCCATTCGACATCGCGCTCGGCAAGCTTCTTCTTCGACCTTCTCGGCAAATATTTATTTTTCTTCTTCATCTGCAGTTCTTCCTCTTCCTCTTCTTCTTCTGCATTTCTTCTTCTTCAGTACTTACATTCTTGTATTACATGGTGGAGAACGAAATCAGATAACCACATTTGCAATTACTTCTTCTTCTTTGGTTGGGAAGGAATTAAAGGAAATTGGGTTGCAAAACTCTCATATGTTATAGCCTAATTGGGAAGGAATTAAAGGAAATTCTGCTGCATAACTCTAAAGATTAAAGATTCAGAACATTGTGCACTCTCATATAGTTGTAGAACTCTAAATATTGGTGATATTGAGTAAAATTAAAGATTCGCATGGCATATTGGCTTTGAAGAACTTGTTAAAATTTGATGATTTCCTTTGAATAGAGGCAATATTGAGTCTAGGTTTGGCCATCTTATTTGAGTTTCTGTTGTCGTTATATCTTATTCTTGTTCTTCTTCTTTTTCTGAGTCCAGCAGTGGTTAATTGTTGTAATATTTTGACAGATTTACATACATACGACTCAATTCTTATGTATTTACATATCTAACACCTAATCATCAACTTTTAAGATACGTACTACCTGACCTATACATGAGAAGATATATTTCACTTTTCAAAATTTTAAAAACGTGATATGTTTTTATATTATATGAAAGATTTGAGTGGTATAAATATTAAAAATAAAGTTTATGTTTTAGTTATATAATTACATAGGTCTTGGTATTTTTGTAAATGCTCCACATGTGCATTGAAGGAAGAAAAAATATGTAAATGCTCCNTATATATATATATATATATATATATATATATATATATATATATATATATATATATATATATCACTCAACTCATACATTTTACCTGCATTGCTCTTAATTCATTTGTTTCTAACAAATCACTGTCCCACCAATGACAGCCTTGGCGAGACACCCCTCCAAGAGTTAGTTGACTGACTGATCATGTTAGCCAAACGACCGAACATCTCGACCAACAAACCAACCAATCACCCCAGCCAACAGTAAAATGGCAAAGGGATGTTGGAACTAATAGAGTCAATCAAAGATCACCTCAAACAGTCGAAGGTCAACAAACATAAAACTCTCTTCCGAAACGAGCAAACAAAAGATTTTCCTCCGAGACAAGCACACAAAAGACTCTCCTATGGGTGTTGGCATCAATTTCTTATGTCGCATGTGTAGGATGTCAACCTAAATGACTCAGAACAATTTATTGTTCATAGCGTCCCACAGCTCAAGTCATCCATCTAGACCACCTAATAGGTGCTTGGGAGAGAAAATCAGGATCTGCAATAATTCAGTATGCTTGGAAAACTCGCTGTCGTGTGGCATCAGTCTTGGCATGCGACACATAAGTTTTTTGTTTAAATTTTTAAAGACCATGCACCATCCGTTTGGAAGCCTACCGACATCATCAGAGTATCCCGCGGTCGAAGGGAGATACAAGATCCACTTACGTATGTTCTGGAGAGAATTAAGATTTTGGACTAGTTAACCCTCGCAGTGGTTTAGGGCGCCCGCCAAAGAATTTATCCGGATGTTCTCGGACGACGGAATGGACCGTACAAGCGCATTTGAAACGTCAACTTCACCTAGAAAACAAAAACTAAATCTCTATCTAATAACACATAATTGATTGTTAGTATTGAATCAACTTGGTTGAAACCAAATTGAACAATTCATTATGAAGTACAGAAGCTATGTAGGTTGAAGAAATACAACTTCAAAGTAGGAAAGTTCTCCAACCAAATACAGCAAAAATAATGCCACAATAAAACAATAAAGACATAGCGTCCACAAATCAAGAGACAAAATAAGACAATCAATTATAAACAAGACTCAACTTGATTAGAATTTTGTATCTCCGTTTTTTGATGAACTATTCATAATTCAGTCCAAGTTGATTCAAAGCTATATTTTAATTTCAAAATTGATTTCAAATTTATCTTAGTTAGGGGTATCCATTCCGTCAATTGACAAACCAATTTGAACCGATATCCATAAATTGAACTACTGAATTGAATACAATTTCAATAAAATCAAACCAATCAAACTGAAGTTTAATTCGGTTTTAACAGTTCGATTTTAAATAAACCAACACACACACACACACACACACAGAGATATATACATTTGCTATAAAAAAAAATATTGTTCCAAAAACTCTTTATTCGTTTACAAAATTGAACTAACTAATCATTGCCCAAGGTTATCTAAAAATATCACTAAATTAAGTAAATTTTGATATTCGGTTGGTTCGATTGAAAATTTTTTGAATCTGAACTGGGAACCGAAAACCAAATAATGGTCTTTTAAAACTGAAATCTGAACATTCAACTCAAAATCAAGCCAAATTATTACATCTATCCGGGTCAATTTTCTGAATAAAGACAAAAAATGCACAACCCTACCTAAAGTTGCTTCAATATAAATCTATTTAATTCAAACTATGACTTAAAGCTAGTACTTACATAATATTTATTCAAGTACAAAAAACATAAATAATATGAATACTTATTTATAAATAAATTAGAAAAAATCAATTTAAAAAAAAAAAACATAAATTTATTTTGGGCCGAATGAGATTCAAAATTTTTAATCATAGTCATGCCAGTTCCAATCAACTCAACTAAATACTACCCTACATTCAAGAACAGCTTGCCAACCACAACTAGTTGTAGCTCAAGCTCCATTCAAGTTAACCTAGTCATAAAAAGAGCATCTTCCTTTTCTTTTTTGCATTAACATTAAATACTAAATCATAAATCTAACATAAACCAAAATTAATCCATGAACTTCTAGCAACAACTTCTAAAATATTTACTATATTTAACCCTCATCATTTTACATATACGTGCACTAATTCTTACGTATTTACATCTCTGTTATCCAAATATCAACTTTTACATCTGCATTCATTATATTCTAAACATTAAAATAGTGATATTTTTTATGTGATCAGAAATATTTATTTAGGTGGTATACACATAAATATTAAAATATAGGAATAAGATACATAAATAAATAATATATATTTATTTTTTAAAAAAAAGGATTTATAAACCAAATCATTAAGAAAAAAATAATAATTAAAAAATGGTAAATATAAAACGAACCAAAAATGGATAAGTGAATAGGCTAGAAAGAAGGGTATTATTTGCTACATAAAGGCCAAGGACTTTAGGCTATTAATGTACATTGATAAGACTCAAGTGTAGGAGTATGCATGTCTGAGTCACAGTCCATGTCTGCCAATTGGATCCCAACCCATCAAATCACATGGCCTCATCTGAATCCCCCCACATATTCACATCAAAAGACACACCTTGCTAATTTTTACCCTTTCTTTATAAGAAATTGCACTATGAGGCTTCCTATGGAGAAAAATTAAGGAAGATTTACATGCATGTCACTTAATTCTTATGTATTTACACATTTGACCCTTAAACTTCAATTTTTGAATATATGCCATTTGGGCTATCAATGAAAAGGTTCATCTAAAGTTTTTGAAAAATTAAGATTTTGATATTTTTTATCTGATGAAAATTTTGGGTGATGAATGTATAAAAATTAAATTTTTATGTTAGATATGTATGAACAAAGGAAGTTGGAGGTATATATGTAAATATAGTGAAAAAAATTGTTATTTAAAGAGAATGTTTGATAGATTTATTATGTTATTTACAATTGATTTATAAATGTTGAGAGAAAGATGATAAAAAGAAAATGATGGGTGCGGGGAGATTAGGAATGAGATTAGATACTTGAAGTGTATAGGGTGATACAACAATGATGGGGAAAAAATAATTTGAGCAAAGACTATGATAAGAGGTTAGGAATTAAAAAAAAAAGAGAGAAAATGATCAAAATATTAATCAAGGGTGTGTTAGGCCTGATTCGAACTTGGCACATATTGACAAGAAATTATTATATACGAACAACGGTGGATGTGGAGAGACCACATCACATACACGTGAATTTATACTATTTAGACGCCAGATTGTAATAGTTTCTCCATACTGATGGTAAGTTTAGGACAACTGTAAATTTCTTATGAATGTTATTGTAGTTTTTCTAGAGAGAAAAATTTCTAAAAGTTGTTATAGTTATATTAAACTAATTTTTTATAATTGATTGTGCCAAAAGAACTTGTTTAAGAGTTATCCTAAGCCTCCAATGAATATAGCTATAAAAAGCTATTTATTAGCACCCAATTTTTTTTTTTAATAGCAATATAATTACTAACCCTTTTGAATAATTACTAGCCCTCCCCATAATTCCATCAACAGCATGAAAAGGAAAGAAAAACAACACTTCAACACCAACATTACATGTTACCTCACTGCTTTGCCACACAAAAACAATATATAAACAAAGAAACAAACATTTGAATCACAGATTAATGAGTCAGCTCTCATGTCCTCAGGTGAAGGAGATGGTAAGAAAAAAAATCAGTTTTTTATATTGACTGAATCCTCCATTTCTTATCTTCCCACCTCTTTTCCTCCCTTCCTCTTGTTAGCCACTCTCTTCCACTCAGATCTCTTCATCTCAGCACATTCCTCATAAATCTCATCCCCTTCATATCATCTTCCCCATCTTCCAAATCATCAAATTCTTCCGCTCTTAAGATCCTCTTTCTCCAATGGCTCCAGAGACTTCATTAGAGTCCTCAGAGTCCAGCTTTCCTGTACTGACTGTCTCCATTATAGGAATTCTTGCTACATCCATTATCCTCCTTAGCTACTATCTCTTTGTAACAAAGTGCTGCTTGAATTTGCAGCACTTCAGAATCATCTCCTCAATCTCTCGCTCCAGTCTTCGCCGCGGCGGCCGTGAGGACATCTTGGCTTCTCACTCCTCAATCCTCGACGTCAATGGGCTCCAAGAGTGCGAAATTCAGTCGATACCGAACTTTCGATATAAAAGAAGTAGATTTCAGTGCTCCTTTTATGAATGTTCAGTCTGTCTGAATGAGTTCCGAGAAGAAGAAAGGATAAGAATGCTTCCCAATTGCTTTCATGTGTTCCACATAGACTGCATTGATACATGGCTTCAGACGCATAAGAACTGCCCCATTTGCAGGTCAGAAATCAAAACCACATCTCCGACGCTCACAAATGAGATAAAAAAGGGAACTTTTAGTCAGAATTCTGCTGAAGGCGAGAACTTGGCTGCAGAGGCGAGGAGAAGAGAGCTGAGGTTTGAGGGGAGGGATGGGAGGAAGAAGACGACTCAGGTGTCGAGTATGGGAGATGAATGTATTGACATGAGAGGAGAAAGGGGGGAGTTTGGTGTTCAGCCGATGAGAAGATCTTTCTCCTTGGATTCTTCCAAGGATAGGCTGCTCTGTATTGTGGTTCAGGAGATTCTGCAAAATGGCAGAGATTTGCAAGATTTGGGCAATGGTGAGGGAAGCAGCAATGGCAGTTCTGGTAAGGTTAGAAGATCTTTCTTTCCATTCAACCATTCCAGAAGCTCTAAGAGCGCAGTACTTCCTGTCCACAATTAGTTTGTTTTTTTCACGTCCTGCATCATCGGTGAGTGAAATTTGCTGCTCGAAATTAGAGGAGAGCATCTGAGGTTTTGTTTCTCTTTTTACAGATTTTCTTGCCATTTTTTAAAAGTGAAATATCTATTTTTATTTGATCCATCTTTTTTATAATAATTTTTTTTTTAAAAAATATTATTAATTGAAGGTGTTAATAAAAAAATTCTAAATTAAAATAATTCTTATTAAATATATTTTATAAAAAAAATTTAAATAAGCGGTAAAAAGATTAGGAGCAGTACAAAAAATAAAGAAAATAAATTTTTATTTACTTTTCTTCATTCCAATTATGACATCCGTATATCAAATCAACATTTTATTTATATAAATATGAAATCTAAGGTGTGAGATATGTAAATCAATAAAAAGTATGTGCTTGGTAGGTAAATTTTCCTATTTTATTTTCATAAAATTGGATAATAGCTTCTCAATTCACCATATTTTAATATATTTAATTATTATTTTTTTCTAATAATAAAAAAAGTAATGATACTAAACCTAAGCAGGACTATCTTTTTTATTTTAAAAACAAAACTGTCAAAAAATTAACTGAATAAACTATAAGATATAAAGTTTATCTTAAAAAATAAAATATAAAAAAAATTAAAAACAAAATAAAGATAAAAAAAATCATATAAGACGAAAATATTATATTTGAATAATTAGACGTGCAGATGACGGTCTGGATCACGTCATTCTCTGTGTACAACAACATGATGCGATCCATATCATTATACGACAGACGTATTATTTTCTCATATACATAAAAGTCACCTCACTATGATATTGAAAATAGATCTAATACACAATATAATATTTACAGAGAGATTATTTACTAGTTTAAACTCATAATGTCAACGACATAATAGATACATTCTAACAATTACTTCCATCATATGCCCTTTAAAATAACAATTATAATAATAACAAGCGTGAACTCCGCATATCAGCAATTAAATTTACAAATGAAACCGCAAAATATTTCCATAACAATATATGTTTTAANCAATTATAATAATGACAAGCGTGAACTCCGCATATCAACAATTAAATTTACAAATGAAACCGCAAAATATTTCCATAACAATATATGTTTTAGTAATGTAATATACAAAATTTACATGGATAAAAGTAAATTTTTATGTATTTACATATCTAACTCCTTGAAAACCTATTTTCATCTTTAAAAAATTAAAATAATGATATTTTAAGATGTGATATAAAATATTATTATGGTATAAGCATAAAAAAGTGAAGTTGGGGTAGGTAAAGATATAGGAATTTGGTGGTATGTATGTAAATGACCCAAATGTTTATGAAATTTAAGAGAAATAGAGGAAATTTAGGGGAGGACTATTGGACATGTCATGTGTTGTATGTTGAGTTTTCTACATCATGAAAGCTGCATGAAAAGATGGGACCATAAAAACTAGAAAGAGAAATATGAAAGGGAATTAAAAAGATAGAGAGGATTGGTCAATTGAAGGCAACAAAACTCCAAAATCGTGCTCTCTTGTTCACATTCTATAATAGGAAATACTAACATGCATGCTTCACTATTGAAGCTGCATTTACAATCATGTGAATTTATTCCTAGAGGTGTAAACGTGCCGAACATAAGCAAGCTTGGGCTCAGCTCTTATTTGGCTCGTTAAAAAATATCACTATTCGTGTTCAACTCGTTTATATTTCGAACACACACAAAAAAATGCTTAGCGAGCCAAACATGAGTTGTTCACGAGCAAAAAGGCGTTTTGATAACCCAAGTCACGCAAATGGGGAGGCTGAAAATGAGCCGAGCTTCAGGAAGCCCAGGCTTGACTAGTTAAGAAATATCATTGCTCATGTTCGAATTGTTTATATATCGAGCTCACTAAATTTATTCTTGTTCGACTCGTTTGCTTATCGAGCTGAACACGAGTTGTTCATGAACAATGAGCCATTTTGACAACCCTAGTCACATAACTAAAGAATGTCAAAGGTAGAGCATGATTTAAATCCTACTATTTATATTAAAATATTCATTTAAATAGGAACTAGTGTTTTTTTATTTTATTTTTAAATTGTAATTTTAATTGATTATAAATCTTTGCAGCTTTGTAGCCAATTAAATTATTTTAAAAAATATTCATATATATATACAATATTTTGAGCTAGAACGAGCCGAACACAAACAAACGAAACCTTGTTCCTGTTCGACTCATTTATATATCGAGCACAAAAAAAATATTCGGGCTCAACTCGTTTGCTCAGCAAACAAATCGAGCACAAGCTATCTAAAGAGCCAAACAGGTACTCTTCACGAACAACAAACCATTTTGACAGCCCTATTTACTCCTATTTTACTAACAGATAAAATATAGTGTAAAATAAATGCAATTTAAACAATGTATTATATTTTTTGTTATCGAATCAATTTGATAAATAACAAAACAATCAAATGAAAAAAAAAATGTAGATTTTATGTTGTAAAATTAATATATAAAAAAATGTAGAATTTATAATAATGATTATAACATTTTTATGATTTTATAATTTCTTAAAGCCATTAAGATTGCAGCTTCTTTGGATTTTAACTAACCACTCGATCCCTTAAAAACTTTTATTTATCAAACAAAGGCATAAGAGCTTGTCATTAAGGTGGCATTAATGCACTAATGATGCATTAATAAACTAAACTGCTCCTATGCTTAATTAGTCTCCAATGCCCCACTAAGTGTAAATTATACAGATTTCCAGGTGTCAAGTACAAGCTATTATTTAGTGGCATGCACTGTAATGTATTATATTCTGATCTACCAACTGTATTATAAACTGACAATTATAAATTATAGATATTTACATAAATACCATTCAATTCTTATGAATTTTTACCAATCTAATATCTAAACTTTAATTTTGGTAAGTGTTGAATCCTAAATCGTCCTCTCTGAACACGTCCCAAGAGTTGGAATCCAACAAAGGAGGAAAGAGAGAATAGAGAATAAGTTAAGAATTCATTGTTGAGAGAATTGGGAGAGATCCCTTTATTTTTCCTTTTGTTTCCTATCATAGGGGTGTATTTGTACAATTACAGAAACGAGAGAACATTTATGAAAACTATATTTTTCCTTTTGTCTCATATAGATTTTATACCATATCTATATTACAATTTGAATTATGATATGATGTTAATTGACTAATCGGTCTGCTTGAATTCGATCGGCTTAGGCAACCGATTGAGCGGCGACCGTGCCTTCCGAAGTAAATGACGGTTGGCTGAGGCTTCTGGTCAAATGATGATCTCGTGCATCGTAGTAAAAGCTGGTCGGCCGACTAGCTTGCGATCAAAGGCTCTTACATGTGTCTTAGTCGGTTGGGAGTGCAGGCGTAGTCAGATTGCATATCTCACAATATTGTGTCGGTCAATTCTAATCACGTGGTCGCTTGTTGGATTAGTGTTCAACGGTACGAGAATCAAGAAAATCAATTCAATAATTAACTCCCCTTGGATTCTGTGCTCAGAGTGCTTTATAAATAGAGTCATAGGATAGACATTACATCCATTACAGTTATTTTGGCTTCGATAATTGAGTTGTTCCAAGAATGATGGTTTGAGCTGGACATCTTTGGACTCCAAAATTTTAGCGAAGGCAGGCTACGAACCCTTGGCTTCTGTAGAGAAGGGAACAGTCGAAGCCCGAACCCGTGACAATTGATCATGTTGGCTCATCTGGGAATCTGGAGGCCCCTTACAAGGAGACTGTGGCCTCTGAGCCCGATCAAGGTGCGAGTTTTGAGGGCAAACAAACCTTGCTTGTTGAAGAAGTCTATGAGGGTGGAAAGAGGCCAGTGGGATTGGAGATTGGCATTTTTTCTCGGCCGCTATAACAAGAAGGTGGAGGTGCCTCAGTATGAGTAGAAAAGTCTTTCCACACCCATTCTTTGGTACCACAACGACATTGAGAAAGGAGGTTTATGAGCTCAAGTAGAAGGTCACTTCATTAGTCTCCAAGAAACAGTATGAGGATGGTCAAACAGAGTGCCCTAAACTTGGGGTGGAATATGTTTTTCAGCAATTCGTTCATCATGGTCGTGTCGATCCTAAGTTCAATGTAGAGAGAACGAGGAGATCCCCGTTATTGTCTTTTTGCTTCATAATTATAGGGGCATGTTCATGCAATTAAAGAAAGGAGGGAACAATTATAGAAAACTTTCCTAATACAATTGACACTCAAATTAATCATATAAATTTTATATCATATATGTATTACAATTTGAATTATTGTATGACTTTAATTAACTGATCATACTGCTTAAATTTGGTCGGCTGAAGCGACCGGTTGAGCGGAAACCGTGCATTCCGAAGTAAATGTCAGTCAACTGAGCTGCCAAATCAAATGATGATCTCGCTCGCCGTAGTAAAAGCTAGTCTGCCAACTAGCTTGCGATAAAAAACTTGCGCATGAATCTTAGTTGGATGAGACTTCATCTCTCGCAATAGTGTGTCAGTCGATCCTGACTATGCAATCCCTTATTAAATGATAGAAAGCCTTAATTACCTAAATTTCACTGGGGCCATTCGATTGCTTTGAGATTCGTAATGAGAATTTTGATGTATACACTAAGCTTTGCATGTTTTTTTTTTTAAAATTTATAAGATAATTTACGAATTATTAGTTGAGTTGTTAAGATAACTTTTTTGACTAAGCTTAATTTTCCAAATAATGTTACAAGGACATTAAATAGGCATGAAAGAGTACATTTGAGTTCTTTTTTTTTTAAAGTTGAAAAGTTCTATTTTTTATGTGGAATAAATTTAAAAAAAAAAAACAAGATATTAGGTTTTAATACATGGCAATTGTGTGCTGCATTCAACTAATACTATTGAACCAACATATTTCATTAGATCAAAATTATTGCCTCATACATATTATGTTTTATTCAAGAATTGTTGAGTGGTATACATGTAAATCTACCTTAAAAGAAAAAAATATATAAAATTTAGCCGCATCAAATGTTATACAGAAGCCTATAAAGGAACACGCGTGCGGTCAGAAGCATGACTGCATGAGCATGAAAAGTTACCTGCTGACAAATCATGAAAGGAACCAGCTCTCAAGCAATTGCTGGAGGCGACAGATGCCCCGCATGTTCGGCATTTGGCACCATCATATCACAACATTCAATCATAGAAAATTGTATTTTTCACATCTATACCACCCAAATCATTCATATCACACAAAATACGCTGTTTTCCCTTTTCATGCATAGATAGTGTGACATAAATGTGAAAGTTGAAGCATAGTACACAAGAATTCAGAAGTATGCATGTAAATCTACCTGAAATATAACAACAAAGTTCTTCATGTAGATGCCATCCAGAACCTGCTACAAACATATAAGCACGAAATATAAAGCATTTTTGACATGTAAGATATTAAAAATGTTGGCTCTGTGCTCAAGGGAACCTTTCAAACTTTTTGACCAAATAGCTAGCTAAGAAAATTTGAACACATAAAAGCAGGAGTTGCTGCCTGAAACATTGCTATTTACTAATCTAACATCCTCTTCAATCCATTTTCCAAATTCTCACTAAAATATCAAAATTCATGATAAAACCCCAACCCGTGTTTTTAATTTTTATCAAAAATTCTCGATGGTTTGATTGTGGCACGTGTAAATATGTCGGTTTGGTAGTTCAAAGATATGACATGGGTGCTAGATTTTATAAACAATAATGTTTCGGGTGCTATGCATGTGATTATCCCCATTGTTTTGAGATGAATGTAATATAAGAATTAATTAATTAATCATAGGAAGATTTACATGCATACCACTAGATTCTAATGTATTTACATATCGAACACTTAAACTTCAATTTGTGCGTATCTGCCAACTTACCTATGCAAGAAAAGGGGGTGCATTTCACTTATTAGCTGATCTTATTTTTGATGTGATGCGAAAGAATTAGGCGGTGTAAGTGTAAAAGTTAAAGTTTAGGAGTTGAATTTGTAAATAAATAAGAAATGGGTGGCATGTATGTAAATGCCCCTTAATCATAAATTAAACTCCTGTAAACAAAATAGTTGAAAGCTAGCGTCAGTTAACCCCCCAAAAGCTATCCACCTGTTCTTAACATAGTTCTCTTTCATTTTTCTTAAGAAAAGTCAAACAAAGCCCAAAATGTCAACATAAAATAAATCAAATGCCAGTGTAAGTGCGCAATTATCCTCCACTCCTAAATGTTAGAAGTTCCCTTTCATTTTATTTGCATCCCCCAATCTTATGGGATTCAACATCTTCACACCCAAATTTTATTAGGGAAATTTACTTACATACCACAAAATCCATATCTTTTTTAACTTTCTACATATCTAACACCTTAAATTTGATATTTACACTTATAATACTTTGGTGTCATAAAACTATGCATGAAAAAATGAATTCTACTTTCAAAAAATTAAGAATCATGGTATTCTCGATGCAATGTTGGAAGTTCTAAGTGTTATGCATGTAAATATGAAACTTTGGGTGTTGCTTATGTAAATATGTAGGAATTGTGGTATGCATGTAAAAGCCCCAATTATTTATTATGGAACTTCAAACCCCATGCATGCACAATTGATTATCTTGGTTTATGGCATGCGCTCTTATTAATATCGTTTTTTTTTTAACTCGTGAAGCTCCCATCAACATCATCCCCAATCAAATTATTATTGTCATATACCAGTTCATCTTTCATATTTGAATAATTGCATCCCTCAATCAACTTTCTCGATTGTAGCCTTTGTGGGAACTGGAGCTGGGGAGGTTGGTCTTTACAGCATGCTTGGTGGTGCAGTCTTTGTTACTTGCATAGTTGTTGGGACTATTTCTTTAATTATTGCTGGAAAGAATGTCCACATTGACAGTAAATGTTTCATAAGAGATATTGGATTCTTCTTATCAGTCTTTGTCAGCCAGTCATTGACCTTAATTGTTGGGAAGAAAAGTGTTGGGGGAGCAATCTTCATTGTTTTCAACTACGTGGTTTATGCTTTTGTGGTTGCAGCAAATGAGATTTTGAAGCAGCATACAAGGAAGTTGAAGTTGAATGATGCGATTAGGCTGCTTCCTGTTGTCTTTGCAAATGAGAGGATGAATCTGTTTATAGATCTCTATTAGACAATGACTTAGATATTAGAAAATTTATTGAATACAACTGATAAGGCCCTTCCAAGCGACCCGGTTTTTCACCCTTTTGTGGATGAATATGCTGCAGATGAGGATGCCGTTTTAGCTGATTATACTGAAGCCCACCTAAGGCTTTCAGAGATTTGATTTGCTGAAGCTTGAATGTCCTGGATGAAGTATAGTTACAGCAAAGTTCTCTTGGACTCTAAAGGCTGCTGTATATCATGTCATCTAAGTAATAACTACGGTTGGGCGGCCGTATCCAATATCAGACCCTCTTCCAGAGTTTTTTACTGCAGCAGACCTTCCTCCGGAGCTTTTTTGTAGCAAACCCTCTACCAGAATTCTTCCTGCAGCAGAGCCTCCATAGCATTTTCCTGCACAAGCCCTTCTCCGGATCTTTTTCCTGCACCAAGCCCCCCTCCAAAATCTTTTCTGTAGCAGACTCTACTCCAAAGCTTTTCCTGCAATAGACCCTCCACCAGAAATTTTTGTGCATTAGGCCCTCTAAAGTTTTTTTTCTGTAAAAAACGCTCCTCCGGAGCATTTCTTGCAACAAGGCCTACCCCTGGAGCTAGGGGTGCAGGCTTAGCTCGTGTTCGACTCGTTTATATTTCAAGCTAAAAAAGAGTGTTCGTGTTCGGCTCGTTTGCTTAGCGAACCGAACACGAGTTGTTCACGAACGAAGAGTCATTTTGACAACCCTAATCACGTAGTCACAAGATGTTAAGAGTTGGAGGCAAGATTTAAAAATTATTATTTATATTATATTATTTAAATTTAATTTAATAGTTTTTATTCTATATTCTTAATTAATACTTTTAATTGATTATAAATCTTTGTAGCCTTGAAGTCAATTATTATTTTTTAAATATTACTCATCAATATATA
>JXCR01098025.1:14705-38146 GCA_002079205.1 Phalaenopsis hybrid cultivar | reverse complement strand
AGAGAGAGAGAGAGAGAGAGAGAGAGAGAGAGAGAGAGAGAGAGACACACACACACACGTGCGTGCACACAGAGCAGGGCTTGGATGGGTCATCAAACTACCTTTATACAAAAAAAAATAAATTGCTAGACTACCCAAACTAAATCCCAAAACAAGAATTGGTAAAATATGTGGATACGATCACCATGCCATTTCCAAAAATTAATAGATAAGGAATATCATTCATCATTAAAAGTTGTCTCTCATTTATCATAGCCCTTAAAATCATTCAAGAGTTTTTTGTTTTTTCCATTGATTTCATTTTGCAGGATTCCAACACTACATACATTAGATCAAAAAATTCGATGGGATAATATTACAAATTCTATGCTAAAAACAGCACAAGACAAAGCTTCATATTCATCTCATCTTTTGGCACAGACCATGTGGGAGAAGATCATAGGAAGGTCGCTGCAAAACACAAGGTGAAGGGAATTGTCAGAGTGGGCGTTGCCATAGGAGGCAATGCCAAGGAGGGATTTATTGGACGACACTTAGCGAGAGAAAGTAATGCCAAAGGAGTGCTATTTGGAGGAAAGAGTGTCAGAGGGTAGTCATGTGTGCTGGTTTGTGGCAAGAGATCCAAAGGAAGGAAAGGGGATCACATTAACGAAAGAAATCAAAGAGTAGAGAGAAAATCATTGTACCGGTTTTGGAGTAGCCCCCGTGCCAATTATATTTAAGATTCCAGGTTAATAAAAAAAAAGGAGAAAGGCGTATTATGAGGGGGATAGGAAGTAGTCCTATGCATATAAGTTAACACATTGAAACTTGTCTTGGGTTTTTGTGTAAGCAACATAGTAAATTAATTTGGCAATTATGTTATAGAACCTGTAATATACATGCTTAGTGTTTGGCTTCAAAAAATTAACCAACAAAGAATAAACCTAAGGCAAAGCAAAATGGCTAAATAGATCCGAGAGGTTTAAGCCATGTATCACAATCTTTTTCATTCACTTATCATGCGTAACCGTGATGTTTATGGATAAGTAACATTCTAATAAAATAAAAATTCAAAATATCTGTAAACTCACATTCCTAGGAATGCCTTATATACTTCTCATGTACTAAGCCAATCAAAACCATTCAACTTCTCCTATTTGTCATCCCACTGTTAATCGGTAATGCTAAAAAGTTATTAAAAAATGCATTTGAAGATGAAAGTTTCAAAATAATTATTCTAGCAAGTAATTAGTGTGATTTCTGTTGAAATAAATAACAAATTTAGTTGTAGAAAAGAAATTTAAAAGAGAACGGTTTAGGATTGGTAGAATTAAAGCTCATTACATGTTATGATACACAATTTCACATTATGAAAAATTGTGAATAATAAATCCATATTAATAGAAAAGCAAGTAATAAATAGATGTAATAAGTATTAACATAAATCTATACACAGAAAATGAAGATATAAATAAAATGCGAACGCAAAAGCATATACTCTTAAAAGACTCTAGGACTAGAGAGAAGTGAACTCGACATGGAAGGGAGAGCCCAAGAGAGAGAGAGAGTGTGATGTGGGGGGAGAGACGTAGAGGGAGGAGGGGGTTTAGTAAAGGAACTTTGAGAAGAAGGTGACAAAGAGAAAATCTTTGCATACAAAGTGCAAAATTTTATTCAACACAAAGTATATACTTTTTTGTCATGCATAAGATCCCCATGTAATAAAAAAGAGGAATTTCACCAAGTGCTGCCATATTTTTCTTGTCTAATATGCTAGATGATATTTTCAAACACAAGAAACTGAAATGATATAAAATGTAAAGATAAAAAACATAAAACATGAATATAACTTGTCCACTCAAAGGATAGAAGAGGGATTTGGGTTCAACTCAGCTGGTAATATCAAGAGGGGCGTTGGTAATTCTAACGAGATCATTTATTGAATCAAAAGAAACACTTCCAAGAGTTTGAAACTCTTATACGAATTGAAGATGGAAGTCAAACTGCTAATGCACATCAAGCAAGGAAGGAACATAGTAACTCTGCATGCCTGTAAAAGGATCTTGAGGCTCTAAACTTGGATTTTCCCATTAAAAATGCAAAAGTATACGATCAACAATTTGTCCTAGAGTCCATATAATATCGTAGTGGCAAAATTTAAAGCACAAAGTCAACCTATAATCTACTGATAAATAGTGAACAACAATAAAAAAATGGAACATCACCATTTCCCATTTTAGCATGCGATAAAATGATATATTGTGCACTCAAATAAAAAAATTCAGGTCTAAAATTAGCTGAATGCCAATGTGGACGTGTCAACCTAAAACTCTATACTACAACAAAATGATGATATAACTTCTATGGTGAAGCCTATGTGATTTGAATGAAGATACATATAAAGAAAAACAAGCAATAAGATAATATTGCCGAGCTTAGAAGATATATTTATTGAACTATGTTTAGCTTACGCATGTTATATGGATCCAAGTGCTCATGGTAAAAAACCAAAAGTAGCCAATTTGACCGTAGCATGAATAAAAATGTCAAAAAGAATGTGTGGAATGCTAGGAAGGATATACTAAAAAATCAATATATAAAATTGATTCTTAGAGCTGCGTATATTGAAGAAAGTATTCACAAATAACTAAGCTCAATGCATTGTGCATGAGTTGTTTCTAGCTTCAATGCACGAAGTGCAAGGCAAAACGGTGCTTTTACTAGAAATAGTTATTCAAAGGACCAATCTTAAATCTTGCAAAGCAATAATTTTTAAGAAAAGATAACGATACATTCAATAATAGTAATTTATAGACATTTAAAACTAAAAAAAATCAATGATGTGATGTACAAAAATAAATAATGAAATAATGGGCAAAAATTTTAAAAATAGTAGTGCGATAAAAGAGCGGCTAAAGATTGAACAGTTCAATATGAGAGAGTGCAAAAATGAGACATTGGGAATGAAGATGATAAAAAAGGTGACTGAATCAATTCTAGTTAGTAAAAACCGCCATCTAGAATAACACATAGAAATGGTTATGCATATACGGGTTTTTTTTAATATTGAAGATAAATGTAAATCCCCCTCCCCCAAAAACTCATACACTGAAACAAAAATTATGTATAATTAATATTACGGAAATTTACATACATAGCACCAAATTCTTATGCATTTATTTATCTCACACCCAAACTTTGATTTTTACACATCAAACACCTTAACCTATGTATGAAAAGGTGGATCACACTATTTCCACCTTTTCATACATAAGAAAATGTGCTTAGGGTGTAAAAATCAAAGTTTGGGTGTGAGACAATTAAATATAGAAGAATTGGGTGCTATGTATGTAAATTCCCCATAATATTATTATCAAATTATCAAAATGCACCTCTTACAAAGCACTTGACATACGAAGCCTTTTTTAAAAGCTTAAATCTCCAACCCAAAATTTTTCCTATTTACAATTCATTGAGGGCTTTCCAGGGAACATGAATTGAGCTTTTTAAACACCATAAAACGAAATTCGGGACAAAATATTTAGCACCAGCGTATTGGACACTGGACATTGATAAAAATCCTTAGCGCCAATCTCCATAATCAAATTGGAATTCATCAACTTTGTCAGGAAACTAACTGAGTGTGACAATCATAATGAGATTGTAGTTAGGTCCATAATTAACAATTTCCTAGGAATTGCCAAAAACAGAAGCATGAAAGACGGCATAGAAGTAGAAACTAGGTTAAATAAATGAAAAACTGAAACCAGGAAATTTGCATGGATAATCAAATGGCATGTTCATTGCAAATGAATTCAACACAACTACCTCCATATCATTGCGGTACAAGCTTTGTAGGAGCAGTGTTGCTCCCTTCGGCCAATGATTTTGCATGTTCAACAATTAAATCGGGTATCCATCCAAAAGACTTCTTTTTTAGGTCCTCGAGTACTTGGCTCGCTTCTTGAAGTTCATCTTGAGCACTAGGACCATGGCTTGCCCATGCATCAACAACTTTTTGTTGGAATTCCAAGGCGAGGGTGAAGCTGCATGTGAAAGCAAAGGGTTATCTATTAGTTAGTAGCAATATCACTACGCTATTTAGCAACCCGTAAAATCACTTCCATAGAGGGATATAAAGATATGTGAATTCCAACCTTCTAAATCAATTACAAGTCACCTAAAGGTTTAATCTAACGCCCACAGGAAAAAAAAAAAAAATCTAACACCCAAAAGAGAAATTTATATATCCCCATGTAGCAGCATCCTCTTCAACCAATAAAAAAATCCTCACAGTATCAAGTGTATATAGGTCAAAATAAGATACCCTCAGCAATGAATAAGAAGTGGACGACAAAATAAAATTATAGAGATAAAAAGGCCAATCAGAAAAAAAATTGACAAAGCATATTTTCATTCCAAAAATGTAAATACAATTTGGCTAAAAACAGGTCAAGACATCCAAGATCAAAATTATGCAATGATACCGGAGTTAACCAAGAACATAAAAGGCAAACAAATATTAATACAAATAATGCCAATCAACGATTACAAATGACACACTTGAAAGGAAAATAAAAATAAACTTGACAATCCAACTCAAATTAGGGTGGATCCCGGGGTTGTGGTGGTGATCAGTGAGGAATGGAAGATGGCGAGATGGTGGATAAGGTGCTTGGCAAGCAGAAAACAAAAAGGCGGCAGTTTTCTGGGTTCTGGATAGCAAGTATGCAGCAGATATCGACGCCGCGCATCCGTCTGGGGGTGATGGTAGCAAAGAGGGCAGGGTTGGAACAGCAGTGGCAGCAAAGCTGGAAGGCTGGAGCAATGATGACAGCGGGTATGGAGGACTGGAACAGCAATGGCAGCAAGTGGGAGGGAACAGCAGCTAGGTGGCAGTGAAGTGGTTTGAAATGGCTGGAACAGCAGCCAAGGCTGCAGAGGGGCGTTTCTCATGGCCAAAGTAGCAGCGAGGCGGCAAGGGAAATGAATATGGGTGGCTGGAACTGCATCCAAGGATAGGGGAAGACGGCTCGGAAGTAAAACTTGCAGAAAACAACAAAACAAGGTTGTTCTGGGTGGCTGTAGCAGGTAAGAGTAGGCTGGGAGTGATGTGGGAGGATGCGAAAGGGCATAGGGGAAGATAGTCACCATCTCGAAAGAGAGATACATCAGAAATACCACCCAATCCCTAATTACATCCCTCAAAGTGAGAAAGCAGATGTCGGTTGTTGTCCTAAACAAACCCACACCAAAAAAACTAAACCTAGAACATTAGAAAAGTAAATAAATAATAGGAGGATGGCGTGAAATGGACTAGGAGGGCCGGCAAACTACATAAGTGTAAAAACGTGGACTAGTTTGGTCCAAGCACGAAAATGGAGGCCAGCATGGCCAGGGAATGTTGTAGATCGCGAAGCAGGGCACGGGGCTGTAGTAGGGATGCAGAAATGGGACTCCTGGGTAGCTCTCACATCACGCAAGCTTCCAATTTAAACAAAAGAACATTAAGTCCCCTATTCACCAATCCATCTTCTAAAGATCATAAGTATCATCAAATTCACTGTGAATAAGATCAAAGGAAATAATCTATTGAGATAAAAAAAGTCGACAACCAAAAAAAAAAAAAAGCATATTTCCATTCCAACAACGTAAATACATTTTGGCTAAAAACGGGTCAACACATCCAAGATAAAAAATATGCAAACTTCTCATTATATAAATATAATCCATCTTCTAGAGATCATAAATATAATCCACTACATTAGCAAAAAGAACAACGAAAATAATCTATGCCACCTCTGCCCAGTTTTTGCCAATGTTCCCCCTCCGACTTCCCCTCAATATTCCCACAATGCTAAAAAGAAAACGAGGACCCTCCTTCCTCAATATTTCCCCCTCCTCCTCCTCCTCCGAACAACACAAAAGAAAACTTGTACATTGATCAAGTTAACTTCTCTTCACAGTTCAACCTTAAGTCTTTGCCTCGCATTGTCAACTAAGAGTTCACCGATGACAAAATGAACTCCATGGAGTTCAAAGTGGTGGCATTGCCCTTGCCTTCCTTTATTAAGGTAAACATTACCTAAATTATCTCAAAAGTGCCAACATTGGCAGTTTCATTTATGCGTTTCATTCTCGGCTTCAGAGAAAGAATATTCCCCCAAATTCAATAAAGATTGATAATAAATCCTCGAGTAAATACATCACCATTATCATCAAACTATCCCGTCCATTTGAAGCTAGTTTGCCTCTAGTGAATATATAAAACTATAAAATTATGAAACACATAGAACTAATCATCTTGAGCTATGAGCTTTTAATTCCATGCCAAATGTCTTATTCCAAAGAGACCAAAATTCACTAGAGAACATACCATATCAATGCAAGTAAATTAATTGTGCCTATAACTCCTAGGCCACAAAGTATAAAGTCATGCATTTGACTTGTTATTAGTCATGTTCCTAAGGCGGACCTAAATTAGTCATGCATTTCACCAAATTGCCCATATTATGGTCTGAAGCATCTAAACCACTAGACTTATTTGATAGTACAATGCCATAAAAAGCCATGGTCTAACTAGCAATTGGAACCTAAACTATATAAGACAACCCTTTGGATTGAGGTCACCTTGATGAACTCCTAGAAAAGGGACAATATATAGGGGTCACCCACCCTCCAACTTTAGCAAAACAACGTCCAAATAGAGGCAACAATCTAAAGTAAGGTTTACAAAGTCATTCATGAAATGAGAGTAATCTTGTGATCTCCTCTAAGAAAACTAAGGCCATAACACAAATAAAAAATTGAAAGTTCCCTCTTATAATCAAAAAGGGTAATGTACCATTGAAGGCTAATGCTACAGAAAATTTTGAAATAAAAATATAAAATCCTCGGAGGGGTAAATTCTTCGGAACGTATTACTCCTGCTTCCACAAATCAAAAACTTGATAAGTCAAAGACATGATTTTTAGGAGATTTTACCATGTAAGTGCGTGAGGCTTGTTTTTTTACTTTTGGTGACTTCCTATATTTTACTTTCTATTGTTTCCAACAAACTTAGATATTACATTAATTGCATCTTATTAATGATAAACTATTTTCAATCAGCACGTGAAGTTCAACTCATTACATAGCTTTCTTGGTTTTAAATTTCTGCTCATTATTTCAAGTTGAAGGCTATTTTCATTTCATCTAAAAAAATTGTCTTAATGTTTTTTGAATTTTGTCAAAAGTAACAAATAATTGGATACAAGTATACTTGTGAATTTCGTGTGCTAATCAAATATAAAATTTTCATTTCTCATATTATTCATCATTAAAAATTATAGACTAAGATGTCTTACGTCGGGTTTAGATCAAACTTTACGTGTACTCATATTATCTTCAAATATATGATACAATATCAAGATCAATTAATATCATAATAGATACTGCAATTTAACGGAAATCAATTTAACAGTGCTTCTAGACAACTTTAAAATAATTATTCTCATGCTAAAAATTGGCATTTACGAAAATATCAAGATATGTAATCTTAAGAGTATGTACAGATTTAAACAAATAGCCTAAATGAATTCTTTTAAAAATATAATATGTTTGATGAACATATAGTTGAATTTGCTATAACAAAATTAATAGAACATGCATAATATTTTAGGTAAATTTTCTATTATATCAAAGTCTACTTGACTTATATGAAACATAAACTCAAATAATAACGACTATCATTCATTGACACAAAGATCATCTATATTATCAATACAAGAACTTTAAACAACATCGCTATGCTATATTTGATTTATAAGGTTTAAAGATTACATATTCAAAGATTAGTTTGCTACCAGTAAATATTTCATTAAAGGTTTTAAGCAAAAAATTAAGGGTGAATTAAACTAAAATCCGCCGTTGACTATATAGTTAATACTTTATGCAAAACTTAAGAGTTTATGTAAGATTATAACTATTCTCTTGTTAAGATAACCACACTATGATATATCTATGAAATAAAATTAACATCTCTTCTAAAGCACGTTAAACAAATAATAACACAAAAATCATTTATGATCGGAATTCTATTAAAAAATTTAGAGTTCATGAATATTCTTGAAATAATGGATTAGATGCAAAAACAGTAATTATAATTCTAAAATGATTCTGAATATTGAAAGTACTGAATCATTTAGCAAAATAAGTATCAATATACTATCTATTAGTATTGTCTCAATCACAAATAATTAGTTTAATATCAATCTTGTTTAGTGCTTGGTTTCTTAATTCACAAATTCAATAAAAAAAACTAAGAAACTATTAAATCACATTAATATTTAAATAACTTATTAATAACAATTTACTTAAAAAGCCTCAAAATATAAATTTAACTCATAAATTTGAATCCAAAGGCTAAGTAATTCTTCAGTACTAATCCTTAACCATCTAGGCTAGTATTATTGAAAAAGGCTGTCCATATATATGTCAAATATATCACATTTGTGCGATTTACAAGTTATCAGGAAAAAGAAAACTAACAAAACTAAAGACAAATTTTAAGTTTTCTACATCTTCTTCTCTTCGAATTACTAATTCATTAGAAATATATCGGTATTTAGTATTTTCTTGCATAAAGTATATCATATGGTATGATCCATTAGTCACATCCTTTTATTTAAAATTGTGCAATATGAGGCCCACCTCAATGCTTTTACAAAAATTGCAGTGAGGCTTATGCTTTGTTGTCCTATAAGCCTTAGCAATGCTGAGGTGCACCTTGCCTCAAAGAACTCCTCAAATTTTTAAGACTACATGCAAATTATTAACAAAACTAAAATTCATATCAATATACCTCAGCTATTAACCCTCACACCTCTTATACTGAAGAAAAATAAATTAAAAAAAAAGAATTCATAAAAACTGATATAGTTGAAGTTCTAATTGTCAATATAGTTACTATACTAATTAATATTTTATTGATGATTATTCATTAAAAAAATAAGAGATTGGGATAGAAGATAATTAAGAGAGGGAGAATACATAGTATAGATACAACTAAAGAATAAGGCGCTAGACAAACAATTTATTATGCCGATGATTCTAATGAAAATCAATTGGATGAAAGAGTAATAGGGACTTTTAAAGTTAAAAATTCAAATACTGATAACTAATTATATTTTGTTTAAATGGGAGTATTATGAGTAAAAGAGAAAGATTTATGATGAATGTATTTTGATTGTTATGTTTTTGATATTTTAATATTTTATTTTAATATCTTAGCTTACTTTTAAAGTTAATGTTTGTATAACTCATCTTATTTCATAATTTGACATTAGGATGTTAACGTGTTACTTCTAATCTTATATAATTTATTATTTTTGCCTAGAATATTGTTAGATTACTTTTTAATGTGTTAATGAGTTAAAATATTAATTTGTTATTTCTCATTTCACACTTTACAATTTATACAATATTTATTAATTTATGTAAATTTTAAAATTTGAGGTATGTGTCGCCTCATGAAGAAAAAGTGTCTCAGTACCCAAATGCGCAATTTTAAAGCTTGGCCATATCAATAATTTTCATAAGAATATTTATAGAAAATTTACTTGTACGCATTAATGATTAGATTGTAGGCATGAAAATATGTGTGAAATTTAGACTCGATAATAAAGTAATAGCATGTCCAAAATCTAAAAAACTTCCTACTAAAAAATCTTCAGAAATCAAATACCAACAAAATGGAGCATATAAAGTCATGCAAAAAATGAGGTGAATACTCAATGTACATTTATTTGACTTCATAGCATGAAGCATCAAACAAATGCATTGAAATATTTTCTTTTCATCTCATCCTTTAGGATTAACATCCAACACATCATGTACACAACTCTCAAACTTGCTAATCTTACTCCTGAAGCTATTCTAATAGACGATGGCAAATGCCAAAGATAATTTAATAAGCGGAAAGATAGATTTGATAGTGATAATTTCTGAATTTCTCAACAATAAGTGTAACGGTTATATCTTTATTATCATTAAAAAATAAATAAATAAAATTTATGTAGAGGCGATAAGGGTTTCTCTAATCAAAGGACTGAAAGAATTGAACTTGTTATGTCAATAAAAATAACAAGAAAACTTAAATCAATGGACACAAATTCGTTGAGCTATTTAATCATGTACACATCTAGGTGCCTAAATCTCATAAGCTTAGATTTTTTATTTCATATTTTACTAGAATTTTCACATTTTTATTTCATTTGCTTGATCATTGAATGTAAGCTTGGTGAATCATTTTGTAATCACTTATTGCGCTAAGTATGTAAGAATGAAATTTATATAATGTGCCGAAATTGGTAATTGATCTCTATTCAACATAAAATCTCTTGTTCATTATATATTGTGTGTTTAGACATCTAAATTTTTACTTACACCTGTAGTGTGCTCGTAGTAGATTAAGTGGAATAGCAAGTGAAGTTGAATTTGTCATTACTTGATACAAAATCAAGCCCATAGTTTGGTTCTCTACTTAAACAATAAGTTCACTTCTATGGTGCCTCTGGTAAAATTAAGTTGATTAATTACAAGTTTATATTAGTGTCAACTTAAAGATTATAGTTATAAAATAAACACCCACTTACATTTGTTTATACCAATTATGTAGATTATTTATCTTAAATTAGTAGATGTTTGTACAAGTATTTTATCAGCTATATTAATTGCTTATGTTAGTGTATTACTGTAATGGTTTGAATTGATGAATTTTGGAACGAGTTGTCTCATTGCACAGCTAATTCACCATCCACTCGTCTCCTCCACTCTTATTACGCCACACTCAACATTGTTCATTTAAACATGTCCAAAATACCTAATTCTATATGGCACTTCCATATATTTAATGGGTGCAAACAATGTATCTTGATTATAATCAAGTTTTAATATAACCTTCTTAATATTGGAGTTAATCTAAACAACGATAGGAAAGTCAAATAATATTGCTAAAATCAAAATTAGGAAAATACAATACACGCGAACCAAAATAAAAATAGCAACAAACTTGACACAAACGCAACCAGAACTGTATCCCATTGCGAAGGGATATGCAAGATGGAAGGGCATTAGGTGGCTTTGGTAGGCTGACAGAATGATAATAGGAATGGTAACTGGTGTAGGATCGTTGTTGGTAAATGGCAGCAAACAGGGTTGCTACAGGGAGGTGGGATGGCTGGTGTAGGTGGGCTATCGTGAGATGAGAGCAGGCAGCAAGCGGATGCAGTTGGAAGGTAGGACTGGGGTAGGAGGGTCATTGTGAGCTGTTAGTAGGCAGCAAGTGTGTGGCAGGGAGTTCAAATTGCCTGTGATGGAAGATGGATCACGGCAGCAGCAACAAGTGCGGCTCAGGCTTGGAAGGTAGGGGTTGAGAAGGACTGCTGAAACACAACTTGAGACGGGTTGTCCGTCGACTGCACCAGGGAGGGATGACAGCGACAGCGAATGGAAGGTTGTGGGGAAAGGAAATTCAAGCATAGTCACCATCTCGGAATGAAATACAGTCAAAACACCATTTGACCTTGGATACAACCCTAAAAGGAACACAAGAGATGTTGACGGCTGTCCTGACAAAAACACAATGAAAAACCGAAAACCTAAACTCTAAAAATCAAATATATAAGCCCTAAATAATTAAGGAGTGGCTCCTATTGAGCAGAGACGCTAAAGCCTATTGGAAGTGTCGGCCAGTTCTCCAGGTCTGGACCGGTTGGGTCCAAGCAACTTGGAAAGGAAAAGAGGAGCCCAAGCCCCTTAAGCTCGCATCAGTCTTCCAGAATTAGGTCGTTGGTTCAAAATTAGGGAAACATAAAATATAAGAACGAAAAAAAAGCAAAGAACTCGACATAAACACAACTAGGATTGTATTCCAAAGGGGTGGTGATCGCGTATGCAGAATGGAAGGGCGTTGGGTGGTTGTGGTAGATTGACAAAATGGTAATATGAATGGCGGCTTGTGTAGGATTGCTACTGGGAAATGGCATCAGATAGGGTTGCAGCAGCGATGTGGGATGATTGGTGTACGTGGGAAACTGAGGCAGTTGGAAGGTTGAAGGACTTGTGTAGGAGGGTCGTTGTGAGGTGGTAGCAGACAACAGGTGGGTGCGGCAAGGAAGCCGAACTGCAGCTGGTGTAAGATCGTTCACGGCAACAGCAGCAAGTTTGCTCAGGTATGGGTTGAAGAGGGCTTTATAAGGTTATATACCATTACATGCATGCAAGTACAATAGACCCTAGTAAGCATATTGCATGTAAGCAAGTACAATACACACTAGTAAAAATATGCAGTCATAAAAACAAATAACACATTCTCTCTCAATGGTATAGATGCATCATATATGTAGACAGTTAGGTACATCATTTTGAGAAAAATCACTAATTAAATAGCCACAATAATTGGTTTACAAAAGAACCCAAGATAAAATACAATATCAAAGCTCTTTCAACAATACCTCAAACCTGTCCAACTATTCATAAGAACTTTATATCACTCAAATGAATGAATTTTTATCCAAAATATATTTAAGCTTGTCAAAAATTTTAACTTTGCATGTTAATAGGAATATGTGCCAAAGTTTACTTTAACATCAACTAAGTGTTGAAAATGTGCATAGCACTACTCGAAATATCTTCATTAAAACAACTAAAAAATCAATCACAAACATTGCAACTTAAGGTAATAAAACATTCCTCAAAAGCTCCAAATCAGAATGCCAAGCCATTGCAATCAATAGAACGTAAAACAAACATATTAGATACATAGGAAAGTCATTGCACGAGAAAAAAAGACCCATTAAATATCACAAAATCCAAGAGTTGAAATTTTGAAATCCCAACCATAATAGAAGCCAGAAATTCATTTACTTGCTGAGAAAAATTAACATATTAATAAGCAAAAGAGGAAAACNTTTCTAGGACACCCAGAATCCGATTGGCCCGGTTCAAAAACCCTAAGCTATCGTTGAACCGCTTAAGTTCGTAAGTGGCGGAACCCGCCAAATGAAGGGCCATGGCAACTGAAACAGACGCTTCTCCACCGTCATCAAGGACCTTCAGAGCTCTCAATCCAAAGCTTAAAATTTTCTCATGATCGTCAGAGCCAATGGAGTCCAGATGCTGGCCAACCTTTAAGCAAGCAAGACCAAGCTTCTTATCCTTCTCGTCGAGCCTAGCCGCGAACGCTTCGAAGGAGGTCAGAATCTCGTCTGTACTCGTTGCAGACTCGAAGGACTCCTCGAGGTCGGACTTCTCCTGGAGTTTACGCTGTCGAGACGGAATGAGAGGGCTAGAGTCGGGCAAGGTTTGGAAGCAGCGCGAATGAAGTTTCAGTAGTATATGCTGGTGCCTAGTAGTGGGTATAGGAATCGCAGAAGAGATTGGATTAGAAATGAGAGATTGATTGAGCGAAGAAGAATCGAGGAAGAAGCATCTTGGCAATATCTTACTTTTGGAGGTGGATTTGAGGAGAGTCGATAGAAGGAAATAAGAGGAAGAAGACGCTCGTTTCATGATGAACATTGAGGAAATTCAGGATACATGGAATGGGGTTTATGCAAAACCCTAAACCATAATATATAAATTAGTCAAATCTTCCGTATCACATAAAAAAATATCAACATTTTAGGGCCCGTTTGGGGGCAGCTTATTTTGGTGCGCCGGCTATTTCGTTAGAACGTTCGGCATTGCGTTACCAAAACGAAGAAAATTGCTTAATATATTTTCTTCTACGGATTGCATGTGGGGGTCCCTGTGCGTTCGACTTTCGCGAGGCTCGAATTCCTCTCGTGCCCCTGCGAGATCTCTCTCGCGCTCTCCCTCGCCATCTCATTTCCCGATCTTCGTCCTTCTTTTCTCTGATCTCTCTAGTGCCCTTCTGCTCGGCCTCGCCTTTCCCCCGATCTTTCTTCTTGTCTTTCACCTTTCGCTGAGATCGACACGAAGCAGCCGGACATTACGGGACGAAGCTTTTCTTTTGCGGCATTTTTTCCATGGAGCTGGCAGAGGAGGAAGACGAATTGAGAAAACCTCTCATTCTCCCTTTACATTTCCAATTTTTAGTTTCCTCTATTTTGATGTAGATGAAGAAGTAATTGGAGCGCTAAGCTTCAAACTTGGATGAAAATCGGATTTTTTTTTTTACTTTGGTTTTTTTCCTTTGCGGCATTTATGTTCGAAGGTAGCAGATCGTTGCCTGATCAAAATGCTTTCGATTATTCATAAAATCGAAAGCATGGATTCCTACACAGCTCTTTCCTATTGATCGATCTCCACACAGAGTTCTCTTCTTCCATTCGGTTTGCAGAAGAGCCCCTTTCTTCCATTCGATTCGCACAGAGGAGTTCTTTCCTTCCGATCGATTCGTTCGCGAGAATCTTCAACCAAGCAAGTAGAAACTCTTCTTCCTTTCACTGAAATTAGCTAATTAATTGATTTTTTTAACGGTGTAAGACAATTGCCAATCAAGAGCTACTTCTTGAATGTATTTTAATTTTTGTAACTCAACTGTATTAGTTTGAGACTTCTGTTTTATCTATTATTTTCCACATTCAGTTCAGTTGCAAACAATTTAACGAAACATGGGCAGAATGATCATTTATCCAACAACAGCTCCCAATAAACTGTTTTGAATAAGCTGTATCAAACAACAAGACAGTTTATTCTGATAATCTGCAGATTATCATATTATGAGAATAATCTGATTATCAGCATATTATAATTAATCAACAGCTGCCCCAAACAGACCCTTAATCTTTAAAATTTTAAAAAAATTAAGTTNTAAGCAAGCAAGACCAAGCTTCTTATCCTTCTCGTCCAGCCTAGCCGCGAACGCTTCGAAGGAGGTCAGAATGTCTTCTGTACTCGTTGCAGACTCGAAGGACTCCTCGAGGTCGGACTTCTCCTGGAGTTTACGCTGCCGAGACGGAATGAGAGGGCTAGAGTCGGGCAAGGTTTGGAAGCAGCGCGAATGAAGTTTCAATAGTATATGCTGGTGCCTAGTAGTGGGTATAGGAATCGCAGAAGAGATTGGATAAGAAATGAGAGATTGATTCAGCGAAGAAGAATCGAGGAAGAAGCATCTTGGCAATAACTTACTTCTGGAGGTGGATTTGAGGAGAGTCGACAGAAGGAAATAAGAGGAAGAAGACGCTCGTTTCATAGTGAACAATGAGGAAATTCTGGAAACATGGAATGGGGTTTATGCAAAACCCTAAACCATAATATATATCTTATATTGTCCAAATCTTCCATATCACATCAAAAAATGTCAACATTTTAATTTTTAAAATACAAAAAAAAAAGATATTGAACATGCAAATACTTAATAATTGTGTGGTTATATATATAAATCTTTTTTTTTATTTTATTATTGTAGAACCAAATATCTTCAATAAATTTCAAATCTTTATAATGTGGACTTCAAAGTGTTATGCTATCTTCTATAACTAATTTACCATCTTCATGATGAATTGGACTAGTCCTAAGCAACCTTCTTAGAATGCAATCAAACTACCTATGGGATAGGAAACCACATTACAGTTGGATTTGACCACTGATCGATTGTTTCTAATCTTACCCTAACATGTCTCGTACTTAGGATAGGACTATTAATAGGTTTCACCATACTTATTAGACCCATATAGAGTCAAACTTGCAATTTTTATTTTATATCAATAAAAGTGAGTTTAAGCCATTTTGCACTAAACTTCAATTTAGACTACCATATGGATTGTTTGGTCAGAGTCGAAGCTTTCTAAGGTTTTAGTGAACCATCAAACCTTCTTGCCTAGTTTAAAATAGAAGATTGATTCTTTTGAAGAAAAGTTCAGATAAGTTGAGCATAAATTATGTATAACATTTATTGCATTGTCTTAATAACATGGGATGGGCCAATTTATCCACTCTATTCGTCAATTTTTTAAACCATAAGATACCCACTATACTCCTCACCACATAGCTTAAGTTCAAGTGAATATAGATGGGTATTAAACCCTCAAGAGCAAAAATGCTAAATCCATGGGGTTGAACCTTATATTTATTTTAAAACCAATCATTAGAATTTGATGACTAGCTCTAGCATTAAGACCCAAAGCTAAGTTCAAGTATAGTTGTTCAATTTGACCTTGGTCTAACCAACATTGATTAGTAGCTTAAATGAATCATTCTGAGTTCATATGAGTTTTCTTAGCATACCATATCTTATATCTTGGATAAATTCATCTAGAGAGACCTTAGGTTAAATCAGGGATAACACAACAGTTGGTTGACCCAAGATAAACTAAATAATTGGTGTGGGTCAAATCAAGCCTAATCAACATTAATTGGTCAGATAAACTGAACCAATGCCAATTTATTTCACTTAATAGCCTCTACTAGACGTATAGAGCTTGTTAAATTAAGTTTGAGCTAATTCAACAGTTGTGGTATGTGATGAAGTCAATATTACTGCGGTCCTCACCCGCCTTTACCTTGGGCTATCAAAAAATTTCATCGTTTGTGACAAGCTCACGTTCGGCTCGATAAATAGCTTGTGTTTGATTCGTTCATTAAACAAACGAGTAGATCACAAAGAAGTTTTTCTAGCTTGATTTATAAATGAGCTAAACCCAAACATTAAATTTTTTATGGTGTTTGGCTCCATTTATAGACTAATTGTTTTCTCCTGTTTAATTATGATTTATATGTGATGCTGCAAAAAATACAATTGATGCTCATTAATGACCATTAGATTACAAGTTTTCTTAGGTATTACACCCATCTCCGAGACAACAAAGAAGCAACGCACAGTGTCACGCTCATCCGCGGAAGCTAAATTTAGAGTATTCGTTGCTGCAATTATTGACATTATATGGCTGTGAAGTCTCCTTAATGAACTTGGGACTGAACAAATCGTCTGACTAAGTTGTTCTGTGACAATGTTTTGGCTATGGCCTGCAAATAACCAAATATTCCATACATGCACCAAATACATAGAAATTGATTACCACTTTATTTGACAACACATTCATGAAAAACAACTTCAAATACATCATATCCATACCGAGGATCTGCTGACTGACATTCTTACAAAATCCTTCACTAAACAACATTTCAAACAATTTAAAACCAAGCTTCGGATTACACCAAACACCCATAAGCTTGTCGAACCATGCAGGGCTATAGCAGCAAAGGAATATTGCTCCACTGCTCTCACAGAATATCGTCCTGACAGCAGGACCATTCAGCTATCATAACCACCTTAGGAAATCATGTTATTATGCTTTACGAGGATTTTCCATGGGCTATGTATATAACTGGCTCACTATAAGCTTTTAGGCATACATATAGAAATGTACCATTCTTCTCTAATTCTCCTTTGTCTTTATCTTGAAGTGTTCCAAAGAGAAGAAAGGCTCGAGTGTGGTGTAATTTGGACAAATTCTCCTCATTTTCTTCATAGTAGATTTCTTGGTGTGGCTTGACTCCATGATTTTTCCTCGTTCAAGGTTTTTTCGCGTTAAATCCGCTGTTTTCTTGTTTTGAGCGCTTTCGTTTTAAATTTTACTTTGCATCTCTCGAATCAATTTCCACAATCTCTCCCAACATCTTGATATTTTGATACGGTTCGTGCTTGAATAAAAAGATAAAACAAGTAAATATTGAACAAAAATGCTTAAAACTAGGTAGTGGAGAGGATGAACTTTTTACTACATACATATAATTTTAAGTATTTATCTATATATATTATTTCATATATAAAGCTATATGATTTCATTTATATACAAATACATTTGGCTTATTATTAGGGTTCTTAGACGGCTCATGATTTCATTTAATTATACACAAAATACATTTGGCTCATGATTTCATTCATGTACTAAATATGACCGAGTACTTAGACTGCCATTTGTCCTTTTTTGTCCATTTTAAAGAATTCTTTGGACTCATGTTAGAGTGTGTTNATATATATATATATATATATATATTAAAATTTTATTATTGTAGAACCAAATATCTTCAATAAATTTCAAATCCTTATAATGTGGACTCCAAAGTCTCATGCTATCGTCCATAAGTAATTTACCATCTTCATGTGAATTGGACCAGTCCTAAACCTTCTTAGATTGCAATCAAACTACCTATGGGATAGAAAACCACATTTCAATTGGATTTGACCACTCATTGATTGCTTCGAGTCTCACCCTAACATGTCGCATGCTTAGGATAGGACTATTAATAGGTTTCGCCATACTTATTAGACCCATATAGAGTCAAACATGAAATTTTTATTTTAGATCAATAAAAGTGAGTTTAAACCATTTTGCACTAAACTTCCATTTAGGTTACCATATGGCTTGTTTGGTCAGGGTCAAAGCTTTCTAAGGTTTTAGTGAACCATCAAACCTTCTTGCCTAGTTTAAAATAAAAGATTGATTCTTTGGAAGAAAAGTTCAGATAAGTTGAGCATAAATTAGGTATAACATTTATTGCATTGTCTTAATAACATGGAATGGGCCAATTTATCCACTCTATTCGTCAATTTCTTAAACCATAAGATACTCATTATACTCGTCGCCACCGAGCTTAAGTTCAAGTGAATATAGATGGTATTAAACCCTCAAGAGCAAAAAGGCTAAATCCATGGGGTTGAATCTTATATTTATTTTAAAACCAATCATTAAAAATTGATGACTAGCTCTAGCATTAAGACCCAAAGCTAAGTTCAAGTATAGTTGTTCAATTTGACCATGGTCTAACCAACATTGATTAGTAGCTTAAATGAATCATTCTAAATTCATATGAGTCTTCTTAGCATACCATATTTTATATTTTGGATAAATTCATATAGAGAGACCTTAGGTTAAATCAGAGATAACACAACAATTGGTTGATCCAAGATAAACTAAATAATTGGTATGGGTCAAATCAAGCCTAATCAACATTAATTGGTCAGATAAACTGAACCAATGCCAATTTATTTCACTTAATAGCCTCTATTACACGTATGGAGCTTGTTAAATTAAGTTCGAGCTAATTCAACGGTTGTGGTATGTGATGAAGTCAAAATTACTGCGGTCCTCACCCGTCTTTAACTTGGGCTATCAAAAAAGTTCATCATTTGTGACGAGCTCATGTTCGACTCGGTAAGTAGCTTGTGTTTGATTCGTTCATTAAACAAACGAGTCGATCACAGAGAAGTTTTTCTAGCTCGATTTATAAATGAGTTAAACCCAAACATTAAATTTTTTATGGTGTTTGGCCCCATTTATAAACTAATTATTTTCTCCTGTTTATTTATGATTTATATGTGATGCTGCAAAAAATACAATTGATGCTCATTAATGACCATTAGATTATAAATTTTCTTAGGTATTACACCCATCTCCGAGGAAAAAATATTACATCAGTACTACGCACGTAGAGTAACATGCGTAGCCAATAAAATAACGCCACGACACTCTGCGCGATAGAGAAAAAAAAAACGGCGCAGTAACACGGGGAATCTTCCCCTCCGTGTTATTCATGTGTTATTGTGTATTATTCATGTGTTATTGTGTCATAGAAATATTCTTGGTATTATAATAACACAATGACACATCAATAACACCATGAATAACACACAATAACACATGAATAACACGGGGAAGAATATTCCCCGTGTTATTGTGCTTTTTTTTCTCTATCGGGAATATTTCCCGTGTTATTCAAGTGTTATTATGTGTTATTCATGTGTTATTATATAATGAGAATATTTTTGGTGTTATAATAACACGATAACACATCAATAACACATGAATAACACGCAATAACACATGAATAACATGCAATAACACATGAATAACACGGGAGGGAATATTCTCCGTGTTGCTGCGCCGTTTTTTTCTCCTATCGCGCGTGGCGTGATTTTATCGGTTGCGCACGGTATTTCTACGTGCTTAGTACTGATGTAATATTTTTTCATCTCCGAGACAACAAAGAAGCAACACACAGTGTCACGCTCATCCACGGAAGCTAAATTTAGAGTATTGGTTGCTGCAATTATTGACATTATATGGCTGTGAAGTCTCCTTAATGAACTTGGGACTGAACAAATCGTCTGACTAAGTTGTTCTGCGACAATGTTTTGGCTATGGCCTGCAAATAACCAAATATTCCATACATGCACCAAATGCATAGAAATTGATTACCACTTTATTTGACAACACATTCATGACAAATAACTTCAAATACATTATATCCATACCGAGGATCTGCTGACTGACATTCTTACAAAATCCTTAGCTAAACAACATTTCAACCAACTTAAAACCAAGCGTCGGATTACACCAAACACCCATAAGCTTGTCGAACCATGCAGGGCTATAGCAGCAAAGGAATATTGCTCCACAGCTCTCACAGAATATCCTCCTGACAGCAGGACCATTCAGCTATCATAACCACCTTAGGAAATCATGTTACTATGCTTTACGAGGATATATAAATGGCTCATTATAAGCTTTTAGGCATAAATATATAAATATACCATTATTCTCTAATTCTCCTTTGTCNATATATATATATATATATATATATATATATATATATATATATATATATATATATATATATATTAAATTTGATGAATCCTAAGCCCACTAATTTTACTCTCACAATAATAAATAATTAATGTGCAGATAGCATTAGGACTAATAAACTATTTGGACTGTAATGTTATAATTAATATATCCATTATCTATACTAAATTAATTAGCTCAACAGATTATATATATGATGGAGGACAGTAGGGAATGACATACTCAGCATGATAATATAGTATATTCACATTTTTATATACATTACAAGAATATTGTTAAATTTTGACTAATATTTGCGACGGCTCGAAATTATTTAAGATTAGTTTAGTTTAAGTTAATTAAGATTAGTTTATGTTGACTCAATTATTTAAAATTAGTTTATTTTAAGTTAAAATTTTTACATTCTAAAGCAAAAATAGAAAAAAATAAGGTTTACATACATACCACCTAATTTATATGTATTTACATATTTAACACCTGTATCCATTTTCTTAAAATTAGAATGATGATATTTTTTTTATATATCACATGAAATATTTGGATGATATACATGTAAAAAAGTAAAGTTTTAAGTGTTAGATAGGCAAAGTATTGAATTGAAAAATTAATCACGTTATTTAAAGTGAAAATAAACCACATTCGTTAAGGGAAAAAGTCAAATTTATTCATAGAAGACTTGGCAAATATTGCATGACATATGTGGCTTGATGAGGACCATCTCCCCTTGTCGGATCGCTTCGTGCGTCAAGCATTTTCTCCATTATTTTTGGTTGGATATGTCCACCACGTCTAGTAACATGTCGCATATGTTGTACAACCGATCGATGTTTTGTCGGAGTACTTTGTTGTCAGGCTTGTTTCGATGCCCTTTTAAAGAAATCATTCTTCCTCATCGGACTGCTTCGTGCGTCTAACATATACTTTGAGCGTCATACTTCAGACTATTTAGCCGTATGGTTGCCAAGCTATGCCTAGACAAGATACCTACCTCTTTTCCTGATATGAATTTGCATCAATATGTCTAATTTTATGTACTGATATGTATAACTATGTAGAAATTCTCATACTTAATATTTTATATATAATTATTAGCGGTCTTTGTCAGACATGCGGGGACAAAATATTTTCACTTGATATGAAATAATATTCTCATGATACAAGTGGAAAATCTTAAGTTAGTAATAGAGGAAAATATTAGGTGTGTGGCATGCGTGCCACCCAATAAGAGAAGAGAGAGGGTAAGGACACGCATGACACAACCTCTCTATTCTTACTGACTGACCTTTGATACGTGTAATGCCCCTAATATTTTCTCGTAGTAAATGGGGGATAAAAATGTGTATGATTTCATTTTGGCTTATTTTATAATTCAATTTTGAATGGAGTTGGATTGCCATTTGTCATTCATCATCCATTTAAGGAATTTTTTGGGCTCATATTGAGGTGTGTGTTTGAATGATGATGATTAATTATATTTTTAAATTTGATTAATTCTAAGCCCTCTAATATTATTCTTACAATAATAAGTAATTAACTTGTAGATAGCTTTCGGACTAATATACTATTTGGACTCTAATGGTATAATTAAGATATCCATTATCTATACAAAAAATTAATTAGCTGAAGAGACTATATAAATGATTGAGGACAGTAGGGAATGACAGAGTGAATGATAATATAGTATAATGGCATTTTTTTTATATGAATTGCAATAATATTGTTAAATTATGACTAATATTTGCGGCGGGTCGAAATTATTTAAGATTAGTTTATTTTAAGTTAAAAATTTTTCCATCACTAAATGATTTTTTCTTACACTAATGTCAATTGAATATATAAATTATGCAATTAGTGTATTTCAAATATACCTTATTTTATGTCATTTTGTTAAAAATTGAGGATCTATCAAGATAAATGCAGTTTTTTTACAAAAGGTGATTGTAAAGTTCTGATAGAGAAAACAAATTCTCAGAAACCTGCAGTGAGATTATAAATATATGCTTCGTTTGGAGTATCATCACTATTCAGTGAAGCTTTTTTAAAAGCCGTGTTCGTCGAATTGCAGGATGCAGCTGTGATTTGAAATGATGAAAATTTGTTGTTCTTGCGAAAGAACTTTAATAGACCTTCGTCTCCTGCCACTTCACCAAATGAAAATTTTAACAGGCGCTGGTGTTCACTCCAACCAAATGAAACTTTACCGTCTTCTCAAACTAAGCAATATTTTTTTTTTTTTCAAAAAAATCAAACAACAATTTTCTTCTAGTCACCGTGTTTTAATAGGTAGTGTTGAAAAAAATAGTTTCTCACCCTATAAATTCTTAGAAAGCAGTTACCTAAACAGAAATGTGGTAACAGTTTGAAACCGATGCATGCAAAAAGATATCCCAAACGGATGCTTAATCTAGTCTATTTCATAGAAATTATAACAAGTTCAAATGAGGTGAATATGCATGGTTGAACAAATAATAGAAATTTAAGTAGGGTGTTCATTCATAATGCTAAGGATTTCTTAGAATTCTTGTTAGTGTGCATAAGGATATCACATTCTCAACACAATTCTAATGTATTTACATATCTAATAGCAAAGTTTCACATATATTATTATAATACAATGCTCTTTTTAAACATACATATAAAAATGTGTGTTTCACTTTTGAAATCTTACTAACTATGATATTTTTAATGTGATGTTAATGTTCTGAGTGTTAAACATTTAAATATGAAAGTTTAGGTATTAAATTTGTAAATACATAAGATTTATGTGGTATACATATAAATGCCATATACATATATATATATATATATATATATATATATATATATATATATATATATATATATATATATATATATATATATATA
>JXCR01098022.1:0-25298 GCA_002079205.1 Phalaenopsis hybrid cultivar | reverse complement strand
AATAGAAGTGCAATGTCGATAGCTCAATACAATCCATTAGCTAGAAGATGAAACTATGTCAATAAGTTCCGGAAACAACAAGACTCCAGTGAGCACACTATTGCAGTGGCAAAAGATTAATATAGCCAGATTGCACCGACAATTTACTGAATATAAAACATCAAACTGTGTAAGCAGAAGCAAAAACACCAAAATTGAATATGACCAATCAGCTAACTTTGAGTTGAAAACAAAATTTGCATGTCAAATCAATGCAAAAATTGATTTGTGCTGAAAATATCTATCTGAAAATGAGGAGGAACTAAAAATATATAACATCACGTAACATAGAAATGGGATCATGTAGCTGCATAGATAACCAACTACAACAGAGGGGAGCATTGCAACCGAGGAATTAATTTTCAAGAAAAACAAGGGAAGAAAAAGAATTGTTTCATGCACAGAATTAGCAAAAGCAATGTATTACTAGAAAAATAAAACGAGATGCAATGTGATCCATAGAATCAGTCAAAATCAAGAAATTGCCTGTAAATATCAATGATTAGTTAGTCCTTAAAAATCCACCATGTGAAGAAAATTGTTATTAGAGTTAAATTGCTAGTGCAGTAAACTCAGAAAGCACACATGCACAGTAAGAAAAAGTAGATCAGGTGCTGTTATGATATAATGAAGATTACGCAACCTTTCACTACTTCTACATGCTTGCTCTTGTATGCGTTGAAGAGTGCCAAAGAGATATTCGCAGTAGCATCCTTAGCTGGTAAATTCAATAGTCCATCGAGAGGGATTGAAATACGAGGAAGTCCTTTTGACTTGCGAGTTATTAACTTGGCATGTGCAACACCTGAAAAATTAGAGAAACAAATTAAAAAGGTGCTTCCAAGGAAAAAAAAGAGAACACTTCTCTCCAAGAAACTTTAAGCAAAATAAACAGGGACCTGGTAAATGTGCCTGCAAGCAGGAGATCCAATGCTTTTAAAAATGAGCTTCACGAGCAAAAGCGAAGCACATAAGACTCGCTTCATTTTGTTGAGTGTGCTTCAAAAATCCGAAGTTAATTTGCAATTTTTTTTGCAATTTTTAGATTTTTAATTATTGCAGCAAATTATTGCAAATTGTTCAAATTTTTTATTTGCAAGTTTACCATTGATACTTACCTTAAAATAATCTATTGCACAACATTTTTTTCTATTTTACATCAACTTTAAAGTCATACTATATATTTTATAATTATGACTGTATTTAGTCAATAATAGCTTTATATAACTGATACCGGAACTAGTAGGAATTTCAACAGAAGACACAAAGCAAACTTTTATTAATACTGAGTTGGGGTTACAACACGACACAAACGAAAAAGTGAAAACACAATAACAAACCAAGGTTCGGCTAGGACCGGAAGGAAAGATCCGAGGACAGAGAGGCACTAGCAACATGGTCAAGGTAGGGGAAGGCTTGGTAGCTGCGAGGTCATTAGGAAGCAGTTTGGTAGCTGGTAGATAGGCTGCACAGTGAGGGTGGCTTTAGGGAAAGGATTGTCGGGGCTGGTAAGTAATATGGAGGGTTGGGATAATAGCACTGTCTGATGTGGAGGAAGGGGCTGGAGTATGGACAGAAGTTAGGAATGCTGAGAAAGGGGTTCGACATGCTGGGAAGTGACCAAGACAGCAGAGACAGCTGCAGTAGAAGAGTGCAAGGTGTCAGGGAATGGTGGGAAGACTGGACAGCAATGTTAATGTAGAAGGGAGCAGCGGCAAGGTGGTAGGAATGGGTGGAGAAGCTGGATGGCAAGGGGAAAGGCAGTCGCAGGGGCGGCTGAGCAGAGAGAAAGGGTTTGCGGCGGTCGGCGGCTGAGGGAAAGGGAGGAGAAGGTTTAGGGAAGAAGATTGAGTAAGATACAGTACCACCTTAGAGTAGGATACAGCCAGAGCACCACCACCTCCTCGAATACATCATTAGACAAGGAAAATTCTTCACAAAGAAAATCTGAAAGTAGAACACATCAAAAACTAACCCTAAACTATGAAAGCAGCAAATAAATAGCTCATACACGAAGAAGAAGCCAAAAAGAAAGGAAGAGAGAGGCGGGCGGCAGTCCCGCCCCGTCAAAATCCTGCCCTAGGCCACTCGACCTGGGTGATTAAACCTGGACTGGCCCTCAATTGGACCAGTCGGGTTCAATAGTGAGAAATCCTACCGCAGGAAGCCACGCCAGTACGGGAAATCTTGCGTCACACATCAATACGGGAAGCCCCGTGTCAGTCTCCCAAGGTTGGGAAAGCTTCGACTTCATTTGTCGAAGCTTCAGGCTCCTCGTAGCACTGTGTCAGGTCAGGTCGGCGACGTTGAGCGTGACTGAGACATTATAATCCACTGGCAGGTCATTAAAATAGGTAATCGTGCATATTAATGTCATGAGCTGGTACTATAGGTAGACGAGTATTCTTACAGCCCATGTATCAAGTCATTCCAGAGGTAGTCTGCTTCTTCCACTCCTCGTAATCGGCTAAGTGCAGCTGAGGAAATGGTATGGGAAGAGAAATTAATTATGGCATGAAATTTGTGGCAGGCTGCACCCATCTCACTAGTACCCCCAAAAAAGATGCCTCTTCTTCATTGATAGGACCTAGATATCATTGACGAATTTTCGTCTCAATCAAGCTCCTCGAGCCCAATACAAAGTCGGTGTTCACTTCTCCTATCTGGACATATGGCGATGAGTACCATGTTGGACTGAAAATAACCTTGGAATAACCCTACGTAATATTCTCGACATGGCACAAAATGAACCAACTTCTGGTATGCTGGACCTCTCTCCGTAGGGTAACTCAGGAAGGGGTTTATACATTCGAAAAAGTTGCAATTCTCTTATCTGTGGGGGTCCTATATATGTGGTCGGCTTCTCAAACTCATGCTCCTTTTGAAGCTCCCAAATCAATTCTGCTAATGTTCCTCTCAACACCTGTGAAACGGTAGCACGAGGTACCACAGTTTCATAATCTGCCTGAACGCCCGTTACATCAAGGTCACTACCTTCCATAACGACTACTATTAGCTCTGCTGAAATCTCTATCTCCGAGACAACTAGAATTGGTTATCTCTTCCTGATTGGCTAGCAATTGAGGATCCAAATTGAAGTCTGCTTCTTTTTTTCAAATCACTGTATATTTCTTCAAATGGAAGTTGGTACTCCTTTATGCCTCCCCATTGTCAAGGGTTAACTATGTGACACGGGGTTCGGGAGAGGACCGACCGGTCCTCAAGGGAGGCGAGTTGCTACCCCCTCCCTCCTCTTCCATCTTTCCTTTTTGCCCTCTTTTCCTTTTCTCACATTTCCTTTCTCTCCCTCTCACCTTTCCCTTCGAAGCACTTTCTAAATTTAAATCATTTTCTTAAAATTTGAGATCTGATTTTATTCTCTTTTTTAATATTACAAAGCCTTTTCCTGAAATATGAAATCTGATTTTTATTCTCTTTCCAATTTAAAAAAAAAAAATTCCTAAAATCTCAAATCTGATTTTTATTCTCTTTATTTTAAATGTTTTCTAAGATAGGTCATGTCTCTTTATAAATAGGAGAGGTTGTGCTTAGAGTTAGGGGATGGTTTTTATGAAATCTGAATTCAGTTTTATTTGAGTGTTTTCCCTCTTGAGGGTTGTATCTGATGTCAAGGTAGTACTCCGGCTGTCTCTTGTCCGAGGTGCATCTCCACGGGTCCGGGTGGTACTCCAGTTTTAGCTCGACCACCAAGATGATTATCTCTCCATCCATCCTCCCTGCAGCTCCTACAATGTACCCCCACTGCTTTTGCGTCACCCCACACCCGTCGGCAGCCTTCCAACCCGCCACTATTTGTCAGACTTCCTCCCTACAGCTCCCTGCAGGCTGTAGCCCAGATGCACCTCTCCCGCAGTAGCAGCAGCCTTCCGGCCACCTCTACCTACTCATCTCCCACCTCCAGCAGGCCGAGCCTCCTCCATGCTGCTTCCCGCAGACTGCAGCCCCCACTGCCCCTCTCCCGCATCAACAACAGCCTTCCGGCCACCTCTACCCGCTGCTCCATCTCCCTCGACTAGCAGGTTGCAACCACCGTTGCCCTTCCAAGCTCCCTCCAACTGCGGTTCGACGCCTGAACTATCGTAGATTTGCTACTCTTCCCTTCCGCAGTAGCAAGACACCTCTCCCGCCTTCACCGAAGCCACCTGCCTTGCACCACCGCCACCTGGGCTTCCTCCTCGTCAAGCTTGTTGTGTCTTCTTTTGTTGAGTCTTTATTTGTTATCCTTTGTTTTATGTTTTTGTTCTATATATTGTCCTTCTTTGACTCTTCAGTGTAACTTCTAATTAAGTCATTAATAAAATTGTATCCTGCATCAAGGTTTAAATAAACTTCGGTATCATTTAATATGAGAGCTAGCACAACCCTAGTCTCATCCTAGGGCTTCTAGCATCCTCCCCTACTCAATTTATCACACCAATTTTTTTCCCTTCTCGTTTATTTTTTTTCTTCTTCCTTTTTTCCTTCTTCTCTTTCCTTCCATAGATCTCAAACAGTCAAACAGCCGTCAAGGAGAATTATGCCTAAGGCTACTCGGAAAGAGATACGGAGAGAAGTTCGTCGCCTCTAACAAAGAATCATAGAGATTGAAGAAATGACACAAGAATAAGTTACCTTCGACCAAGACCTAGAGAGTCGAAAGCGAGAGAGAGAAGGAACTGAATCCCTTCCATAGGGATATTTAAGCAAAGAAGAAGATAGGCTACCGCGTTTTGGAATCCAATATCAAAGGAGACCGAAAAAGGGATACCTACGTCCCTTCGATAGGGAAACTTTCTGAGAAGAGATGTCCTTTAGAGGGAACCAAGACCACGGGATCAAGGTATATTTTCCCAAGCTTGAGGGGAACATGGATTTAGATGAATTTATTGAATGACTACAGGAAATTGAGCGGATCTTCGAATATAAATAGGTAGTCGAAGAGCGGCGGGTCAAATTAGCTCTATCAAATTAAAGAAGAGTGTCTCCCTATGGTGGGAGAACGTATAGAGACAGAGGAGGCGAGAAGGCAGTGAAAAGATTACCAAATGAGAGAAGATGAAGAAAACCATGCAGAACAAATATCTTCCCCCCATAACCGCCAAGACATGTTTTTGAAACTCCACAATCTACAGCAAAGAGACCTTTCAGTGGAGGAGTTCACAGCTCAGTTCGACCACTTACAACTGAAGTGCGACCTGACAAAGCCAGAGAAGAATACAGTAGTCAGATATCTTGAGGGCTTGAAGTCTCGTATTAGCAATGTGGTGCAGCTACAACCATACTGGACGTTGAGGGATGACCAGACACTAGCATTGAAAGAGGAAAGGCAGCAGAAGCAGAGCCAACAATCACCACTAACCAGGCAGCCACCCACAGTTAGAGACACTGATAGCAGCACGACGCAGAAGATTGAGAAAATTTGTTCGGATACGGAGAAAGCCACCCCCGGTGAAAAGAAGTTGACTACTGTGCCCGCCAGAAAATGTTTCGGATGCCACAAAATTGCTTCCAGCTACCCAAAGAGCAGAGTTGTATCTTTTACCGAGCAGGGTGTCGTGGAGGAGGTTAGCGAGGAGCAGGAAGCTAAGAAACAAGAAGAAGAGCATTAGCTTCCACCATATGAGGGAGAAGCACTTGTGATTCGACGGATTCTGCAGGCTGAGGACACAAGGGACCAGCAGTGGCTTCATCATAGCATTTTCCACACCTGTTGCACAGTGAATGGAAAGGTATGCAGTCTTATTGATGAGGGTAGCAACAAGAATGTGACATCGACCTAGATTGTAAAGAAACTGGGACTCATGACTCAAAGGTACTTCCAATCATATTCACTAACACTGGCTACGAAGAAAAACAGGATCAGTATCCCCCGGTAATGCCTAGTAGAGTTTTTAATAGAGAGTCAGCTGCAGGACAAGATATGGTGTGATGTGGCCCCCATGGATGCTTACCACCTACTAGCGAGACTATAGAAATTTGATTGGAAGACTAAGCATGGGTAGGGAATCTAAACAACAAGGGGAAATGCAATTGCAGAAGAAGCCAAATAGGGAGGAAGGATCTGGGGTGGTTGGCGGCTGAGGTAAGGGAGAAGAAGGTTTAGGGAAGTAGATTGAGTAAGATACAACACATTGGAGTAGGATACAGCCGGAGCACCACCACCTCCTCAGATACAGCCCTAGAGCAGGGAAAACTCTCTATAAAAGAAATCTAAAAGTGGAACACATCAAAAGCTAACCCTGAACTCTGAAAACAGCAAATAAATAGCTCCTACATTAAGGAAAAACAGAAAAAAGGAAGAGAGGGTCGAGCGGCAGTCCAACACCATCAAAATCCCGCCCTAGGCCGCTTGGCCTGGGTTCAACCTAGAATCGACCCTCAATTGGACCAGTCGGGTTCAGTAGCAGAAAATCCCATCTTGGGAAACCGTGTCGGTGAGGGAAGTCCCGCGTCAATAATCTATTAGTGTTTTTGTTAAAAAAAACAACACTTCGCACTGAAGCAAAAATAAAATCTTCTGAAACGCATTGTGCTTTGCACTTTGATAATACTAAGGAGACCAAAATTCAAAATATATTATGATCAAAGTATGACTTAAAAAAGGGATGGTCCGCCACCAAAAACCATCATGAAAAACATTCCCACACAATTATCATACAGACGTACAAGACCAAGACGAAAAAGATCTCCAGCTTAAATCTTAAGCAAATTTAAGATGACAGGCTAGCAGCGGTAAACTTCTAGGAAACCAGAAAATATTATTGGAACATGAGGATGATGAAGAAAATTTTGACAAGTTCATTTGATTGCCCTAGAACTTCAATTCCTCATCCTACATAGAGATCAGAAATTCTTCCAGCCATCTCCAATATTTAAAATTATATATCTGCATCTTCCTCGTAACATCAAAACACTCAGTGAGCATTATTACTCATAGCAGATTTCCTTTATTTCAAATAAAAATACCCCAGCTAGGATACCTTTGTTTCAAGACGAACAATCATCAGCAAGCAATTGCTTCTATTTGGATTCTCAGTAATACAAGCTTGAAATAAGGTTTACCAAAGTTTTTCAAGAAACAGTTCATCTTTGCTTTATAAAAGAGTTGTCTAGTCTTTTATGTCACCAAACAAAAACCAATAATTAACACATAGAGCTTCTTGCCTGAAAGGATAAAAGCTCAAGATGGCCTTTAAACTATTTGTATGGGGTCATTTTAAACCTAAACTATTAATGTGTTCAATTTAATCCTTTGAATTCTCAAACAAAAGTCAAAATTATCTCGTTATTGGATTAATTTATATTATAGTTAAAGAGTCAAAAAATTATTTTTCAACGGATTTGAGTTAATGGACGGAATTAGACGCATTAGATAGCATGTGACTAAAATGACCCCACATAGATAGTTCAAGAAACACTTTGATTTTTGTCTCTTCCTTAAAATAACGAAGAATGAATCACGACTATCTTACATTCTTTGCAATTTACGTGAAAAATAATACTACATAAGAAAGATATAAAATGATGTTACTTCATTAATTTCAATAAATTACTTTTCATCAAATTTGAGTCAATGGACTAAATATGCCTCATTAGATAGTATGGGACTAAAATGGCCGAACATAAATGGTTCGAGGATCACTTCAATATTTTTCTTATGTAAAATAACATAGGACGAATTGTTACTACCTAACATTCTTTGCAATTTACCCGAAAAATTACCCTACATAAAAAAGATATAAAGTGATGTTACTTCATTAATTTCCATAAATTAAACTTCCTTCATTAAACTAAATACATGAAATGATACCACTCTAGGGTGTCTAGAAGGAATTTAAGAAAGGGATTTAACAGGAAAATGGTTATGCAGTAGCAAGGGAAAGATAATATGGGAGGTTGACGAGGCCTGAAAAGGTTGTGAGGTGTTCGGCAGCTGAAATCTACTGTGGGACAGCAGTTTTGACATCATCGACGGCCGTCCCAGCTGCAAACAGTGATTCAACGGTGATTCGGTGCAGTAGAGGCTGCTGGGCAGCAAACCAGAAGGGATAGGCTCCAAATAGGAGGGAAACCTATGCTTGTAAGGAACGATCCGTCCCTCATTTGCCTGGACTGAACCGATCCTGAGCCAAATCATATTCCAATAAGATTCAAACCATGTTCAAACCCAAAATAACCAACGCAAAACAACACTGCCCTTATGCAGTTATCCAGAGTTGGAGACGGGGACTTGGCCTAGAAACTTCATTATAGGTCAATCACATGCGAACAATTACCAAAATAAAAGGCTCTGGAAAGAGGGATGATTAATATCATGGGACGCTTGACAAGAATTTGAAATTTTATTTCAATAAAACAAATGGATTTTTATCCTAAATAAACTTTCTGGCATTTTTCCAAAAAAAAACAAACAAAAGAGCATATTTAGCCAAGTTTAGGTTTTATTAGGCATATATAAAGTCATGTTTTCCATATAACAACCATTCCTTTAAAAACAGTAAACTACTTGTTTTAAGACCTGTTATACTTAAGTAAAAAAAAAATAAAAAAATAAAAAAAATTATTGAATTTCAGATATTAAATATTAACAATACCTGTTATATATATATATATATATATATATATATATATATATATATATATATATATATATATATATATATATATATATATATATATNTATATATATATATATATATATATAGAGAGAGAGAGAGAGAGAGAGAGAGAGAGAGAGAGAGAGAGACAGCAAAAAGGCTAATATATTAACTAAAAATAAAGATACAGATAGAATGTGTGAAAGGGCCCACACAATAACCACAAATGGTTCTAAAACTAGAAAATACAGAAAAGTATATTAGAGACTTAAAGAAAAAGCCTAAAAGTGTCGAAATATAAAATATCAGGTGGCTAGAGAGCGACCTNGAAAGGGCCCACACAATAACCACAAATGGTTCTAAAACTAGAAAATACAGAAAAGTATATTAGAGACTTAAATAAAAAGCCTAAAAGTGTCGAAATATAAAATATCAGGTGGCTAGAGAGCGACCTAATTTGGTATTGCCTCTACCTCTAGTTCTAGGGAAGGAGCAAGCTAATAAGTTGGTAAGATGATTGTCATTGTCAATAGTAACCAATGTATCATCCAATATGTTCCTGAGCTAGAGTCGGCCTCCATTCTTCTTCTTCCTCCTGGAATAGACCTGTCATTCATCATCTGAAGATTGGCTCACCTGATCTTGGTCTAAAGTGTGTTGGAGATGTGCAGGTTGTTGAATATTAGAAGCAACTACAAGTTGTATCGGCTGATCTGTTATTGGATCAAAGGAGCACTCTCGTGTGTCTTGACATGTAAGCGAGTCTTCTTCAAAAACAGTAGGTGGTATAAGCAAAACTGGATCTATAGTTGTAGTATAGTGTTCTTCATCAGGAACTGCGGTGTTGGAAAGAGGATCGGCTTACATCTTCTCAACAGAGATGATAGGAAGCTGATCTTTAGCGATATGTGCTCTTAGATGAGGATGTAAATGATAGCAAATAGTAGAGCTATGGCCAAACATATTGCAATGAGAGCAATAAAGAGGGTGTGGATCTATTTTAACATTTTGTCAATACCTGTTGTAAGTGGTTTCAATCCATATCTTATTCGAGGTTGGTTGAGTGATATCTAACACATAAGCCACAAAGGGTCTGGAGACAGCAAGCGTATGACTATCAACCTTGAGAGCCTTACCGTAAGTCGTTGCTAAGGAGTAGAGAACTTTCAAGTTGAACAGATGTAATTTTAACCCCAGAAACTTTATCCAAACTGGAATGATAGGGGATTTCGTTTTTGGATCAAAACCAATAGTCCACTTNATATATATATATATATATATATATATATATATATATATATATATATATATATATATATATATTTGAGAAAGTCCAATGACTAATATATTAAAAAGAAAGTATGATACAGATAAATTGTGTAGGAGGGTCCAAACATGGCACTCTGCCCACACGATAACCACCAAATGCAAATGATTTTAAATAGAGAAAATAAAAAAATACATAAGAGACCTATAGGAAAGAAAAACAAAAAAGTTCAAAATGTGAAGTATCATGTAACTAAAGAGCGACCCAATTTTGTCTTGTCTCTGTCTCTAGTTCTAGGGAAGGAGCCCGCTAATAATTTGGTGAGATGAGTATCATTGTCAGTAGTAACCAATGTATCCTCCAATAAATTCCCGAGCTCGAGTCGGCCTCCATTCTTCTTCTTTCTCCTGGAGTAGACTTGTCATTCCTCATCCGAAGATTGACCCACCAGGTCAGTGGATTGGTCTAAAGTGTGTCGGGCATGTGTAGGTTATTGAACATTAGAAGCAACTATTTGTTGTACCATCTGATCTTTTATCGGATCGAGGGAGCGGGAGCACTCTCGTGTGTCCTGACATGTAAGTGGATCTTCTTCAATAACAGTGAGTGTTATAAGCACATTTGAATCTGTATCTGTAGTATAGTGTTCTTCATCAGGAACTGCGGTGTTGGCAAGGGGGGATCCACAGGCAAATCAGACACCAAATCCTGTCTTTTGGGAACTTCCTCCACAGATTGAGCAGATGTGTTCATAGCAATGGGGTTAGATCCCTCTTTATTTTCTTGAGCTTTAGCTTTCAAGTCTGGATGGAGTCTATGACATTTATCAAGTGTATGCCCAGCCAGACTTCAGTAATATCACTTTCCACAATTATTCTGGCCACAGAAGGTCTGATTAGGTTAAAAGTGAGCATATTTAGCTTCATAGGATCTCCAAGAATGGCTCCAATAGAATAAACAACCTGATGATGATTAAAGAAATGCAACTTGAGACCAGGTAAACTAATCCATACCGGAACAATAGGAGACTCATGATTTGGGTCAAAATAAGGAGACCACTTGAGTAACTTCATTGACTTGTCTGCAATGTTGACATATTTTTTAGAGAAAATCCGAGCATAGTCTTCAGCTAGGGTTAACTGAATCAACATGTCTCTCATCCAAAAAAACTCACTTTTCACTTGACTACAAGTTTAAGATCGTCAACACTCTTTATGATAACTTCCATAGGTGGATGCCCCCATTAAATTTTCCAATAAGAGTGAACTTGAATTTCTCAGTTATGGTTGAAATTTCTGAATCAGAGAAAAATAGTGTTGTTTTCTCACTTTTTCTACTTATCTTCTTAAAAAAAAACAGTCACTCGTACCATCACGACAGTCTTTATAGCTTGAGGAGAAGACAATAGTAGATTTCGCAAGATGATTACCCATCACGCAGGCGAAAGAAGCTTTGTCGGGATCAACCGAAAAAAGGAAGCGCCATAACTACAACCCTTCAGCCCGCAAAAGCAAAAGCGAAAAAAACCAGACCATCCAATGGAGCGCGAACAGACGCGAATGAACGCATGTCGGGTCGAAGCAGCAGAAGTCGAACCCGCGGAAACAGGCGCAGGACAAAAGAGGTAACTGCAGAAGACGAAACAGTCGCGAACTGGTCGAAACAGCAGAACGCGAGCCGCGATCGGATCAAAAATGCGAAAGAGGAGTCGCAGAGCGCGATCGGCCCTACAGCGAGCAGCGAGCACAGGCGCAGCTCGACGAAGTAGATGACAGAACAGAGGAGCATACACCCCTTCTTCTAAGAGCGTGGAATTACAGTAGAAGAGGCTAGGGTTCGCCGTGAGGCGAAACCCTAGCAGAGCCTCGACTGAAGTTGACGATTATATTATATATATATATATATATATATATTAAAAAAAAATGGTCTGAGGCTATTAAACGAGCCACGACCATCCCTAGGTGTGGTAACTATTCGAGTACCACACCCTACACATGGGAGGATTCGAACCCGTGACCTGAGAGGAGTTACGGCCTTCAGAGATATTGTTCTACCAACAGCCCACAATACAAGCGCGCGCGTGCACGCACACACACATATATATATTAGTCGTGTGGGTCCCCAAAAATTGCAACGTGTTTAAAATGTTCAAACAGNTATATTATATATATATATATATATATATATATATATATATATATATATATATATATTAAAAAAAAGAATGGTCGGAGGCTATTAAACGAGCCGCGACCATCCCTAGGTGTGGTAACTATTCGAGTACCACACCCTACACATAGGAGGATTCGAACCCGTGACTTGAGAGGAGTTACGGCCTTCAGAGATGTTGTTCTACCAACAGCCCACGATACGAGCGCGCGCGTGCACGCACACACACATATATATTAGTCGTGTGGGTCCCCAAAAATTGCAACGTGTTTAAAATGTTCAAACAGTCATCAAATTAAAAGCAACAAAATGTAAAAAATGTCGAAATCATTCATGTATGTAGGTATGCATATATGTATTTATCAAGATACTTATATATTAAAATTTATGCTTCATCAATTTTTATAATAATTTTCCTTTTATCAAACATATAAAAATATAGGGATCATCAAGTATATAGTCTCTAAAGTCGACAAAAGCTTCTATAAACATAGCTTCTAATGTTTAGGCTGTTCTAACTTGCGCTTTTCTTAACAACAATTCTAACTTTTAAAATTTTCTATGTAAAAGATATTTAAAGCTTAAGAAAATGCTAAATTAGTGAATAGCAAATATACAAAATATTAATATTTAGGTATATTTGGAATTTAAAATAAGAGATGCTTATTTTCTGTTTGAATTTTTGAAATTGTTTACTTTTATTTTTAAGAGACTCATTCAAGAACAGGTAATCCAACATTGTAATTAATTATTTTTAAATTTAAGATCATAGAAAAATGATATTACAAGAATGACAATTTAAAATATATTTCTCATCGAAACACATTATTAAGAAAAACTATTTTGAATAATCATGTTATATTCCAATTAAAAGGTACAACCTGCATTTTTTAAAAAATAAAATATTGCATTTTTAGTAGTTCTTTTAACAAAATTCTAACTCTACATTTCGTTCAATTCTATAACAATTGGGAGTTCATTGATATATACACTTAAACTTAACGGGAGTATTAGCATAGGAAAAAATCAAAATAAAAAAGTTCCCTCTGTCAGAGGATGTTTGAAGTTTATTTGAGTGTTCCTTAGAATATTTCTCTTGCTCCTAAAATAGAGAGGTTCTCAGGGTTCTCCATAACATAGCACATAACAAAAGAACCTTCCTCTAACAATGACTATCTATCTTAAGCCTTCTTCATAACCAAAGACTTGAAAAATGTGGAAATAAATGTACAACTATTCCCAGACTCAACATACTGCTTCAAGTTAACCTTGTCTTTCAGTGCATAGCTTCCATTTAATATTGGAGATCAAGCAAACGTCAGACCACACTCAACTCCACAACTGAAACGCACATTGAACAACAATTTTAGCTGAAGTGCATGGCTATTAGACATGTACAAGGCGCCATGAATGTTAAGATGATAGAAACCCAGAAAAAACTTTCGTTAAAATTACAAAAAAAAACATTATACGGCCATATTTATGTTGTTTTTTGGTTAGGTAATTTGACGCAGCATATTAAAACATAATTAATCGGAACTAGTTATATATATCAGTCTCAATAAGAGTTGTAATTCAAAAAAGTCTTTAATTTATGGAACAAATACTAAATTTAAAAAAAAAATTCAATGCATCCTAAACCCAATGCTCAAAATGTAAAGGTTCACTATAACATTTCCACCTAAAAAAAGATAATATAATATCTAAAGTAGGCAGACATATAGAAAATGCAAAGAATATACTTACTAGAATCGGTTTGTGAATTTGCCGGACGATCAAGGATGATCTTTACATCCCCAACGGACAAAGATGCTAAAAGATAATGAACAAAGTCACTCCATGAGCCACCAATTCCAGTTTCATCTCTCTGCAAGATAAACAAAATACACAATTTCATTTGAGGGAATGGTTTTGATTCGAACTAGAGTCAAAATGAGCGAGCGACTTGTAATAAATATGTGGGAATATCCAAGACAGGGCTAATTTGATTAATACAAAGCAAACAAACAAGATATAAGGGATGATCTACAATTCAAGAGGTAAATCATCTCTCCACAAACCCTAAACACTGCTAGGAACACAAAGACAAAGAAAAATATGCAATAAATTCAAACATAAAACAAACCCTAGCTAATTAGCCTTGAAAAATACTCCCAAAGATTCCTTCCAACTTTCCCCAAAAACCCTCCTTAATTCCCTTCCTCCAATACGTGATTAACGACTGCATGGGCCCCACACATAAGTTGGAATCATCCTCAGCAATTCCTAATGCTTATGCCCTTCTAGGCTGGACCGACTGGCTTGGGTCTGGCCAGTCCAGACGGGTCTTCCCTAGACCGGCCCATCTACAAGAGCAAGTGTATCAACACCCTCCTCCCAAATAAGTACCATGTCCTCAATGTGAAATGATAGAAACTACTTTTGAATCACTTCGTAAGACTCTCATGTTGTTTCATACTTTGGCAGATATTTCCACTTAATCAGTACTCTTGACCCCTAAAAAATAAAAATAAAAAGAATAAAAAATAACATTAAAATTTTATTCATTAGCGCTCAGTTCACTAAATAACCACTCCAGTTATATATTCTCTGATTAAACAGAATAATTCGAAGCTTTTGAGGGGAGATAACTCTGAGGGAGTGGGATTGGCGACATGAATCCTTTTTCTCCATTGTGTACTATTGTCATATTTTCATTTAATTCTAATAAATTAAGATCATTGTTATACAATATGCTGAAATCTTTCTTAGTCCACCGCTGCCTTTCTTAACATATGTCGAATCTAAAACATCTACTCTCCTAATCGAATTATCAGATGGTCGATGTGTAATGTGACCAAACCACCTAAGATGACTCCTCTAATTTTATCTGCCACTAAAGCTACACCAACCCTATCATGGATATATTCATTTTGCATTGTATCTAAGTGTAAAGTAGCTCATCCCCCAATGTATTCTCATCTCAGCAACACTTAACTTAGTTTTATGCTTCTCTTTTAAATACCAACATTCAGCGTCATAGAGCATTGCAGGTCTCACCACCATCTTATAAAATTTTCCTTTCAGTTCAAGTGGTAATTTTCTATCACACAATAGGCCCGAAGAATTCCTCACACATTTATTTTATTTTACAAAAAAAATTAAATAAAATAAATATTTAAATTGGATTATCATCGTTTGCAAATGATTTTAAGAGTTTGAATGCTTTAAGTGACTTAAATGTCATAAATTGGGAGACTAAACTTGAGTATCAAATTTTACAAATTGAGGATTAAACTTAAACTGAATATGAAATGTCATAAATTGAGGGTTAAACTTAATTTAAATATAAAACATCAAAATTTAGGGGTCGAGCTTAACCTAAAGGCTAAATATCATAACTGGGGGTTAGACTTAAGACTTAAATGTTGTTTTTAAATGATAAAAAAAATCTAATATGTCAATCTAGCCATCAGATTCGCAACATGTTTGCCAACGACCAGAGACGGTTTTTAAAAGATCAAAGTTAATATATATGTATTAATGTATATATATTCAGTTGAGACAAATTTATGTAATTTTAAGTCTTGAAGATGTTATTTAAAACAATCTTTAATTCAATCCACTTTTTAAATCATATAAATTGTCTTAAGATACCAAGCACTCAAGTTGAAATGACTCAAACATATGAAATTAAATGTCGCATGTGCTCCAGCCAATGTATTGAATACTCAAATGCTAAGTCTGAGAATCTTGCGCAAGCTAATCGGGTCGCCTTGTCTATAAGATAGGATTATAAGTCTCACCCAACTAATCTGATTATTCTGCTCGCAATGATTGGAGTTGACGAGTCTAATAATTTTGAAAGAAATGCCAAAATCTTAAAATAAAAAATTTATAAGTTTGAATCACCTAGTTCAATCCTCCTCCTTATAAGGATAAGAGTCAAAAGAACTCATACTCTAAAAGTCTAATTTAACAAAAATAAATGCCCTCTTCAATACCATGATGATGATCATGTTGATCGAAGATTTCAACTGGAAAGGTTAATCGTTTAAATCAAGTTTTTCAAAATAATCAACTAATATGTAAAGCTAAAACAAATCACTAAAAGTTAAAAGCAAATTTCATCCACCTTCCACTACAATTTATCGAGAGTGACAAACTTCTGATCGACTTCAACTCAAAAAGAGCGTATGTCATATTAAATGTATCAACAGATTCACAATCAAAGTAATTGCATGTCAATAAGTCTTGAGTCCTCTATCCGCGTGGCTTGGCCCAAAAGGTCCACAAGTAGTGGTTACAATTAAAGCCCTATAACCAGGTGGTTGCCGCCAAATGGTACCATTACATTACGATCACGGTCGCAGCCCGTATGTTCTTTGATGGTTTTCTACCCTTTGAATTCTGAATCATAAGGGTACAATTGATTGACACAAAGTCTTCTATTAGCTAAAGTCTATTTAAATTTGTCTTCTTAGGCAAACATTTACCCAAATCTACAACAATCTATTGGACGATGCAACTCATGACTGCTGACAAGAATTCATCTGTCAGGTTTGGTTTACTATACTCTCTGACTAAGTGGATCAAGGATCATGATGGCCCGAGGTGACGAAACCATTGGATCTTGATCAGGTTTCATCTTCATTCCCCACCATACGCTTTAAGTTTCAAGTGATTAATTCAAAATTTTAAATCCTAAATATGTTGTTATTATATGTTCAATTTTCAATTTTTAATGACTAGCCTTAATCAAAAGTACTCTCTTGTTATCAGGAGGGGTAATTAACTATAGGGGCTTGCGCCTATGGAAAACCTGGAATCCCATATCACAATGTCCTCACTAAATGAGGGCGAAATCTCTAGGTAGTGTCTTATCTACAATCAAATTTGTCTTCTGAAAATTCGACCCTCCAAAGCTCTCTCAACAAACAAAATAATAAAATAAATGTGGAAAGTTCTCGGAGAGCAATAGTTAATTTTCGGAGCCCACAAGTACCTCCTTTGCTCTAGCCACTCCTCGGTGCACTCCTTCAACCTCGAAAAGTTCCAGAATCACCTACTTGTCCTTTGTCAGCATTGGGAGTAGTGAAGACGATGGTGTATGATCTTCGATAACACACATCAACTATGATACATAAAAAACTAGATGCAATGATGATGATGGTTGTAACCTCAAATAGTGAGCCACTAACCCAATTTGTATCATAACCTCATAAGGTCCAAAATATCACAGAGAAAGTTTATCGCTCCTCCTAGCCAATTTCTGCTGTCGATAAGGTCTCAGCTTCAAATAAAACATGCCCTCGGCTCCAATTGTACCTCCCTCCTATGTCTAACTACCTTCATTTTCATGATTTGTTGGGCCCTCAATAAATGTCCATTGAGCTCTATTAATAATTTGTCTTTCTCCTCCAAGTACTAGTCTACATTGAATATCGGTGTAGCACTATATCGATAGTGTATTAAATGAGGTGGATCCCGCCTATAAAGAATACTAAATAGGGTGGTTTGTGTCGCAGTATGGTTGGAAAATTTTATACCAATACTTAACCAAAAAAATCGACTTGGTCTGAAGTTTAGGCGTATCTGATACAAAACAGCATAAATGTCTCCACACTCCTGTTGACCACTCCGTTTGGCCATCTGTCTGGGGATGATTAGGGTTGTAAATGAACCGAACACGAACGAACAAAGCTCGTGTTCATGTCGGTTTGTTTGAAATTAAGTGCGTTTAAAATAAGCTCGTGTTTGGAATTTTTCGAGAAGTTACTGTTCTTGTTCGGTTTGACTTGCTTAAAATTAATTTGAACTTTTTGAAATATTTGAAATGTTCGAATTGTTCGAAATCTTTCAAATTTGTTAGTGTAATTTGAATTGAGTAAATTCTTAAAATGATAATAATTTAATTATTAATTCTCAAAATACCAAAAAAATAGCTAACATCCCTCTATTAAAAAACAGATATTTCTTCAACTATATTATTACAAATTATTAAAAACAAGTGATAAATGAAATATATTATAATTTATTGATATACAACTAATATTAATATATTATAATTAATAATTTATTACATATTATAATTTATAGGATTTAATTTGTTAAAATATGATAAATTTTTAGAGTATATAATTATTTTTAAAATATGATTAACTTTTTATATATAATTATTTTGAATTATTTTATATTTCGAACAGTAATAATTCGAGCACGATCGAAAACATAATTATTCGTGTTTGGTTCGTTTATAAACTGAACAAAAAAAAAATTGTTCGTGTTTGTCTTGTTTGCTTATTGAACGAATCGAACACAAACTCTCTGGCGAGTCAAACACAAACTGTTCGCGAACAACGAGTTTTTTTGATAGCCATAGGGATGATATGTTATGCTCCTCTTTAGAACTGTCTCTTGTAACTTGAACAATTCCTTTCAGAAGTGGTTGAGTAGCACGTTGTCCCTGTCTGATACAATAGATTTTGGTACACCATGCAAACATACCACTTTCGTATGAATATTGTAGCGACTGAGAAAGCAATGTAAGGTGTTATAATGAAATGAAGTGTGCATGCATGCTTAGGTGATCCAATACCACCAATATCATCGTAAACCCCTCTGCTCATGGCAACCCCTCTATAAAATACTCCATAACTTTCTCTGAAACCTTCTCAGGTAACGATAAGCACTGCAATAACCTTTCTGATGACATAGTCAAATCCTTAGTAGAATGGTTGTTGCCCCCTCAATGCGTATTATGGATGAGTTTTTTAATCCTATAGCAATCTGGCATTATCTTCTTCAGCCCTTCAACCTGCTCGCTCTCCTGCCTCAGGTTTTCCCAATCTAGGACCATACTGATAAAGTTGTCAATTGTGGCTCCTCCAACTTCCTCGATAGTGCATCCGACACTTTATTCTTCAATTCTAGTCGATTCTGAATCTCAAAATCATATGCAAGTAACTTGGATAGCCATCTTTGATGCTCCTCTGCTCCAACAAATAATTCAAGCTCCTCGGATCTATTCCTACTATAAAGTGTTGTTTAAGCAGATAGGATTGTTGCTTCTGGATGGCCAAAACAATAGCCATCAACTCCTGCTCGAACACTGACTTGAGCCTCGCCCTTGCCATGAGTACTAGCTGTAATATGCAATGGATCATGGGTCCTACATGAGAACGGCTCCCAATACATACCCTGATGCATCTGTCTCTACCACAAATAACCTATCGAAAGTCACTAAATGCTAATGTTGAAATGTTGTTCATGACTCTCTTCAGATATTTGAAGGCTTGAGTTGCTGCTTTCCCCCACTTGAAATTAGCTTCCTTCAATTTCTTTGTTAGCGATCATGCTATCGTGTTAGCATATAGCTGGTGCTCTCTCAAATTCTCTAAGATTGTCCCCCGATGTCTCATATGATCCGCTCACGCAGGACTATTGATCAAAATATCATCAAAAAATATCATGACGAATTTCCGGAGGTAAGTTTAAACCTTGTTTATGAGAGACTGAAAAGTGGTTGGAGCGTTGATAAGGCCAAACATCATCACCAAAAACTCATAACATCCTTCATGAGTTTTGAACATCGTCTTATGCACATCAACTGGATTCATCCTGATCTGATGATATCCTGACTAGATTCATTCTGATCTGATGATATCTCGACTTCAGATTGATTTTTGTAGAAAACTGCTCTATAAAGTTCATCTAACAACTCATCAATCACTGAAATTGAAAACTTGTCTAGAAAATTTCCATGTTCAAGGTCATAAAGTCCACACAGAATCTCCAACTACCATGTTATATCTTCACCAAGAGAATTGAACTGAAAAGAGGCTCACACTGGCCTTGATGATTCCTGCTTCGAACATCTTGTGAATCAATTTCTCTATCTCATCCTTCGAAAAACTGCTAAAAAAGTTGTTGAAAAACCTCAGGGATTTCGATTGACTTGGGTGTTTGGATCTTCTGTATACTATGCGACTCCACCAAATCGCCTAACCCAGCTTCCCATATCATCTTAACCATGGTTTCAAGTGAAACCAAGGTTCTGCAAAGGCTACATCCCCTCTCTCCATCACCATCCACCCTTTCACCCGAATTTCCATAGTCAGAGATTTCCAATCCACCATTTTCTCCTCATTCGTTTGTAACCATTTCATCCTAGAATTAAATCAATACTTCCGAAATCCAAGGAAAGGAAGTCATCTGCCACCTATAGGCTATGTTGTGACGACACTAATCCCTTACAAATTGCTTGGCTTTTCTCTACCTTTCATGTTCTCATCATGACCACAAAGCTTCTCGATCTACCAGCTTCAACCCCATTGTTCCACGACCCGATTGGAGACGAAATTGTGAGTGGCCCCACTATCCACCAACACCATTATCGGTTCCTCCCCGATTTGTACCATTACCTTCACGATGTGATTTGGAGTAAATTTCACCATTGATTTAAGAGACAACTCCACTACATCCAATTGTAAGGGCTCCTCCAACGTTTTTTTCCTTCGACTCCTCACTATCTACCTCTTCCCCCTCACAAACTAAAAGGATCTGGAGCGTGCGCTCCTTGCACGGTGGCCTGAGGCATTCTTCTTATCACATTGAAAATATAATCTGTTTGCTCTCTTGACATGCACTTTTATCTCTGTAAGGCGCTTGAACTTGACCTTGAGAAGGGCCCTCGTATTCCTCTCCTTTGGCGTCTTCTTTTGAAATGACTTTGTCTAGGTCATCAATGTCATGATCGTCAAGTTACTCTGATAGAATCCTCCAGTGGTGCCGCTTTTGCTGGTTTTATTTATTTTTTTCTTGTCTTCCACCATCTAGGCAAGCTCTATTGTCTCCCTCAATCCATACAATATCAATAGTCGGAGTGTGGCTCATATGTCGGGCTTTTAGCCCTTCATGAAATTCCCCTCCAATCCTACTTCAGAATTGCCCTTAGTCGTCCCGACAATAGCTCGAATTTCTCTCTATACTCCATGATAGTCTCCTCCTAAGTCAAGACATAGAATTGTTCATATAGGTCTCTTTCTCGAATGGCTTGAAAATATTCTAACAAACAATCCTTAAATTCCTCTCACGATGGATTGAGCATCTCGCCTCCTTCCGCTAAAACCATGTTAGAGATTTTCCCTCCAAATATAACCTGTCACCATAAGCTTCTCCTCCCCATTAAACCCATTCATCACAAGATATTGCTCTATCTGATACACTCACTCATGTGTGTCTCACTCGAAGATTAGCATTTTCAACTTCCTAACCCTAGCATCATCAACCCAACTTTCTCTCTCATTGGTGTTTCCCCACATATATGTAGGATAAAACTCCCTCATTTGATTATAGTCATATCTCATTCTAGTTTCTCTCATTCCTTCTTTGTGCTCCTCTGAACCCTTTGCCCTCCAAATTTTGGCCCCACACCCTCCATAAAAAATCTCCAATTCACCCCCTGTCAAATTCTTGAGAGGAAGTTCTTGATGGTGGGTTCTTTCCTCCTCATGCTCCTCTTGTTCAATCTCTTTCCCTTTTGATTTGGCCAAGGATGCTCTTGTCGAACCTTGGTTAGGGTTCATAAATTGAACCATCGGCGGGGTCTTGGGTTGCACCACAATTAACCTTCTTATCATCTCCTCCAAGCTACCAAATCGATTTTTCATGGAAGACAATCTATCACCCATGAAGAAAAAACTTTCATCTATGACGGAGAACCTTTCCTCCATCCCGAACTTGACTTGTCATACTTTTCCTTTCAATCCTCTTCCAACACATCCACTTTCTTTATTGTCATCTCTCTGAGATCTTACTCTAATACTAATTTGATACGAACTAGAGCCAAAATCAATGAGCAACTTGTAATAAATATATGGGAAACTTGAGATGAGGTTAATTTGATCAATATCAAAGCAAACAAACAAGACACAATGAATGATCTATAATTTGAGAGGTAGATCATCTTTCCACAAACTCTAGACGCCGCTAGGAGTACAAAGACAGAAGAAAAATTACAGTAATTCCAAACATAAAATAAACCCTAGCTAATAGCCTTAAAAGATACACCTCAAAGCCATGCAAACTTCCTTTAAAAACCCACCTTAATTCCCCTCCTCTTTTATGTGATTAATGGTCGTATGGGCCCCACCTGAAAGCTGGAATCGTCCTCAGCAGCTCCTATGGCTTCCGCTCCTTTAGGTTGGGCCGGCCGGTCTATCTAGATCTAACCAGCCCAGACTAGTCGACGTACCAAGTTTCTGTCAAAAGCCAATTATTTAACTTCTTGAAAGGATCATAATATTTATTGCCACTAAAGATACATTGAAAAGAAAGACGAATAGTAAAAATAAATTTGTTTTAACACTTGAAGTATTTCATTCTCAACAAGATCTTTAGACCAAATATTAAGTGTTGTGTGAGCATTATAAAGTCACATTTTTTAACTAGCCCCCTTGAGTTTTGCATTAGGTGAAAAACCAATTCTTCGCAAAAATTTTAATCAACTTCTATCAATGTTACCTAGGGTCTATCCCATTTTCATTCCAATCCTATGATGCTAATTTTATCTACCCATCTCATCCATGCATTTTCTACCTTTTTTGTACATTTCCAAATCTCTCTATCGACTTTGAACTATCTTTCCCTCAATAAATATCCCTCCTACCATACTTCTAGTATAATATTTCATGAACTTATCCTTCCTAGTTTTAGCTCTAAAAATGCTGGCCCAACTCTATCTAAAATTCGTGTTGATATCCATGTTGATTTTATAAAATTGGATTTTAAATAAGATACTACTTAGAGATTTCTCCCTCTTATGAGAACTTTAAAATTTGGTTTGAGATTTCATGTATGCACAAGCTACAATTACTTACCCCTCTCAATCACTAGCAAGCATCTTCAATTATGGATATATTATAAACTAAAAATATTTTTCTTAAAATTTAGCAATTTAAATTAGGAAAGTGGATGATAGAGAAAATTATGATAAACTCAATTAAGAACAAAAGATTTCATTGTCTTGAGTTGTCATAAACCACGATCTACTTAGCCATCAGAGATAAACAGTCGAACATAGCCAAATGATCCGTGAGACAACTATTAGATGCATCGTCCAAGGAAACCTTATAGATCTAGAGGAAAGCTTGCCAAAGTGCCCAATATTAAGCTGACTATAGGGGGCTTCATGTCATATTAAGTATGTCTTGTATCTCAAAAGTCAGAAACTATACCTCTCAATAAAAAAGTATAAAGCAACACATCTAGTATGAAGTTCACACCACTTTAATAATGCATCTTATCAACTTTCTCAAATAATAACCTATCAACTTATCAAAACGTCTACGATTATGTCATCCAGATTGTGGTGTGATCAATTATTTTGAGGTTCTGTGGATCCTCATTTGGCAAATTTGTAAGTGTTTTATTTATTGATTTGACAGCGAACGAGCATTTATGGTGTTAATATTCTTTCCAATGGTTCTTCGGTTTTTTTTTTTTTTTTGAAGAATGTATACTGCCTGAGTCACAGTCACCCTTGATGTAACTTGAGAAAATAGTAATGCTTTTGAAATCAAATAAGCACCTTCTACAAAAAATCGTATCGTTGGTTGTACTCTTTCTGATTCTTTCAATTTGTTTCTACTACGGTACTTAGCATTCAATTTCCTACTACCTTAGGAATCATCGTCGGAAGGAATTTTATTCATTTTTGGAAGAGTTATCTGAGTGTTATGAAGGAAGCCACCACTCATGAGCAAAAGACCAAAAAGAAAATTGTTGAAATACTCGTCAGCAGAGGAAAGCCTAACAACAAGAAATTTTGTTGCAGTTATCTCTGCCGAGATAATTTTTGTAACTAAACTGGTCTTTTAATTACAAAACAATGCAAATATCTTTGCTCAGTAACCTTCCGACATGCCCAAGGTGAACATGAGAGTTACAAGCCATTGCTTAAATTCTCTCTTCAAGAAATCTCATGATAAAGGACAAAAAATGGTACTTAAATAAATCAAAGTTGTTATCAAGGAGAAAGTTGACAAGATCCTTAAACATGGATTCATTCAGAAGTGCAATATTCCAAATGAGTGTCATATGTAGTCACGGAGAAGAAAGTGAAACGATAATGACAATGTGCATGGATTTCAAGAAACTTAATGATGAGCCATACCTCTCCCAGACATCAACTCAATTGTTGTGTTCTCGGCTTTAAAGTCTCAAGATGATTTTTCAAGTTACCATCAAAGCAAGGAGAACCTAAAGATGAAGTGAAATTAGGATTCATTACTGATGAAGAAACCTTCTGTTGTAAGGTGATGTCTTTCAACTTGAAGAATACAGGAGCAACTTTCCAATGGTTAGTAGAACAATGTATTCAAAACTCAAAAATAAAAAAAATAAAAAATTGAAATTTATAAAAATTACATTTTGATGACCATGAATAATTCTGCCCATCTCTCAAAACTCACTATGTATTTTTCTCTCGTGGATAGTATAATATGAAGCTAAACACTGCCAAGTGTCTTTCTAGAGCTCCGTCAGGCAAGTTCCGCCAATACTAACAAAATTAAGGCAAATTTGAAACTAAATTACCAAAGTCAATTCGAGATGTGAGAAGCTAACAAGCAAATTTACCCACCTCAGTTGCTTCTACTATCGTAAAAGATAGAAAAATGATCCTTTATTTAATGCTTTTTGAAAGTAGAGCCAATTTGTCTAGGATGACCGCAATGAAACATCTTACTAAAAATTAAAAGCTGATATGAACACTGCTAATCCACGGTAGCACAACAACAAAGGTCTGTCCTTATACCTTGGACTAAATGCCACTGCAGTAATCTCAATTTTTGTACAAGAAAGAGTATGGAAGCAATAGCTTCTCTGTAACTTTAGCAAGGTTCTCAATGGTGCAGAGTTAGATTATAAAACTTTAAATAAGCTTGCTCTCACACTTTTATCTACATTAGTGAGGCTGCAGTCATACTTCCAATCCACAAATTCTAGTTGTGGTGAACTTCTCTTAAATAAGTCCTACATAAATAAAAACAGCAAGTAACATAATAGAGGCAAAAAGGTGAACTTATTACTAATCTACTTTTGGAGTTGTAATGATTCTATAAAAAGGGAGCTAATAAGAAGATCAAGAGAAAGCAACTCATAGGGCATCAAGAAGCATTTATAATGACTATCACTCGAGAAAGTATCAATTGCTACAAAGGCCATTCACATCAAATAGAGGACTA
>JXCR01098021.1:1509-12544 GCA_002079205.1 Phalaenopsis hybrid cultivar | reverse complement strand
AAACTTGTCATGTAAAATCCACACAGAACTATCCCTGCCTAAGAGCTCCTCCTTCAATCGCGGCTTGTCATGAACATTGCCTCCTTCCTACGCTTGAGAGCTCTAGTTTCAGCCCCCCACCCTGCACACGAGCTTAGCTCTTTTATATATAGAGCCACAAAGACTTTCCCTTCAACTCTTACAATTGCAGCTCGACATTGACGTCACCTTGATGGTGTTGTTGCATTCTTCCTCTTCTTCATGCAAGCCTCATCTTCTTTAGAAGAATAAAATCACCTATCTCTCATCTTTCTTCACCGCAGAGAAGTCACTCACTTTAACAGGTAAGTCGTTCGACAATTCATAGGTAGCCCTTCACCTCCTTGGCTTCCAGACACCCCTCACTTTCTCTTCTCCTCTTCAGTTCCCTTCAGCTAGCTAACTTCTAACTTTCTCTTCCCCTCTTTAGTTTCCGACTCCTCACCTCAGCTCCATTCACTCCAGTTCCTCTCAGGAGTTGAAATAGGATGTCATAAACTTCCCTCCTTACAAAACTTTTTTCCTTGAAACTTATAAATATGCCTCAAGTCATCTCTCATTAAGAGGTCAACATTAGCTATCCATAAAATTGTGAGTCATTTATTAAGAGGAAAATTAATTACTATAAAGGTAATTACCTCATACAATGTGACTCAACTATACTTTAGATAATGTTACTTAAGTAAGAAGTATGCTATTAAAATATCCTTATATATAAGATAATTCCAATCTCCTCAGACCTCATCACCATCTGCAACAATAGGCTCTTTAGGCTCACTATGAGTAAGGGAATACACTCGAGGTCAAATAGGTTATTTTGGTTGATATTAGGTAGGAGTTGAAGCTATAAACTATCTTTTTCTACCCACTTGCAGTCATATGTGAATGCTCTCCACCTAATTTATGATATTTAGTGCTCTTCTGGCTAAGCAATGGACAATATCTTACTATATGTCGAGGTTAAGAACACCAATAACATGGGTTAGAGCCTATCAACTCTCAACCTTATGTTGTCTTCCGCATTTAACAAAAGTGAGTCCACCCAAATTGAGCTTAAAATTCTTCCCATTAGATCCTTCTGAGTGATCTACATGCTTACTTTCATCAGTATCTCCCTCCTGTGCCCCTCCATAAATTTTTGAGTAAGCTGATAGTCCATCTCAAATATTATAGCTCGTTTCACTAATAAACAAACATTCAACAATCCCTCGTGGTATGAACATCTGTATAATCAAATCCTTTAATCCCAAAAGGAATCTATAACACTTTTCTTATACAGTAAAGATCAATTATGGAGCATATCTTGATAATGCAGTGAAATATGCTTCATACTACATGACTGTCTTCTATCCCTACACCAACTTGATGAACTTGTCTTGCCTTTATCTTTGAGTAGATAGGGGTACAAACCATTCTATGAATTGATCCACAAACTCCTCCCTACTAACCATTATATTGGGTATATGTCCTAACTTATCCTGACACTACCCACACCTCTACCTCCTGACTTCTTCATCTAGCACAAAAGTAGTTAACAGTGCTCTTCTTTCATCTGGACAGGGCACACTATCTAATATCTTTCCAATTCTCATAAAACAATTCTCTGCTTAATTAAATCTTTAGTTCCTTGAAACAACAATTGACGTAAATCTTGAAATATCTTTAAGTTCTTATCCATAGTAACTATATCGTTTCTGATAGGCTACAGTCTGGACTCCTGAATCATCTAAGTCATTGTCACCATCATCAGGGTTAGGACATTTGTGTTCACATTTATAATAGGTTGCACTTTTTCATTTTTTATTGGATTCCTTCTTATATAGTTTAGGTATATCACCATGACTAAATAGATACAATTATTAATTTTAGGTCACTTAATTTTTTAATGTTAATTAAAAATTTTAACCTTGGCTATGATACCACTTTTTTCATCACCTAGATTGGAGCTTAGAATTAACCAATACTAGTATAGACAATCAAATGGGAGGAATTAAATTTTTAATATTTAAAAAATGAAAGAGACATTAATCAACTTAAATTAAGGCATTATGTTTAAATTAACCTCATTATGGTTTGTTCATGTCTTCTATAACAATTTTCTCTTTTTTTCACTCATCTATTAATCACATAATTAAACTTAAATTTTTAATTTAAACAAAAATAAACATAAACAAAGCTAGTGAATATTTATACTCATAAACTACAGTAACCTAAGAGAAAAAAGGCAACATGCATGCCAATTAATCGATCATGAGATTCTTCTTTTCCGATAGAAAATAGCAAAAATCATTGTCACAATGATGGAATTTGGCTTTATCCACACCAAAATGAATGCCAATTGAAATTTTTTTTGAGTTTCTGGCATAATGGTATCCACAATTCATTTCTCAATTGGTCACTGTAGACCACCAAATTGTCTCCAAAATTATCTGTTGCCCTCTCACCTGGGCAATTGGCCCTAAATCTGATGGTTGAGTCCAAAACAAAGGCCTCTTGCACAATGCTACACCTAAGAGGGATATAATTGACTGCTTGGCTGCAGCTACCAAACTAACGGTTTGTGGAGTGCACTTTGGAGCAAATAAAAAAATAAAAGTAAAAGCCAAACAAAAGTAAAAGTCAAATAAAGTAGAAAACAAAGCCATGGAAGCTCAAAGAATAGGACAATAAGCACACAAATGTACACTTTATTCACTCTTTATAAGGACCAAGCGGAAGTGGAAACATCACGTAAGAAATTTGAGAGAAAATGTCACATCAATCTCGTAATTGAGATAAAAATACATAAAATTTTTTATTTCAATAATTATGTAGATACACTCGGATTAAATCCAATAGTATTTTAAATACTTTATAGTCCTAGGCCGCCTCAGCCAGGACCAAGACTTTCCTAACTAACCTCCTATACAACATATGACTGTCGAGCTTAAACTGGTTCACTCGATTGGCCTCGGAGTGAGCCCTCTTTGCAAAGGAATCTTCTTTCAATTCAGACACTCCTCGCCAAAGATTGATTGTCTCCCCTCGCATATCTTCTATTTGGATCAACACCATGCAAAGATTCTCCTCTCGGTGAGCCCAAGAAACTTCCATTTAATTCATGAAATAGGTCAATATTCTCGTGGACATCTGAAAATCTCTCAGCCACTTCCTCTTAGATCTTCACAGGATTTGCCCAANTTCCTAACTAACCTCCTATACAACATATGACTGTCGAGCTTAAACTGGTTCACTCGATTGGCCTCGGAGTGAGCCCTCTTTGCAAAGGAATCTTCTTTCAATTCAGACACTCCTCGCCAAAGATTGATTGTCTCCCCTCGCATATCTTCTATTTGGATCAACACCATGCAAAGATTCTCCTCTCGGTGAGCCCAAGAAACTTCCATTTAATTCATGAAATAGGTCAATATTCTCGTGGACATCTGAAAATCTCTCAGCCACTTCCTCTTAGATCTTCACAGGATTTGCCCAATAATTGAGCCCATTCTCCTCGTTGTTGACTGGTGATTGGAGTGCATAAGCCATAACCATAGTTAGATCTCGATCATCACCAAAAAGGGGTAAACCGCTGATCTAAATTCCCCATCTATGAAATGAAAAAAAATGGATAAACAAAAAAAAAGAAAAAGAATAATTAGAAGACAAAAAACAAAAGCACGTACTGAGGATCTGATCCACCTTAGACCAAGTAGCTTTGCCTACATCCAGCAATGAAAAATCGTCAGCCGCCTTTTTTTCTCTTATTAGCATATCACTGCGAACAATTCCAGGTACACCAATTGGTAGAGGAGTGCTTGCAGCCCATGGTTGAACTTGAACCTCAGTAGGGACCCTAGCAGACAGATAACCGCTGAACCACTTAGCTCCTCCTAGTCACTGGGTTGACCCTTCTTTGAAGCTTCTCAGATCGAGTATGATGACTCCTCCTGCTCTACTCACTCCGACGACTTCAACATGTTAGCGAGTTTCTTCTTCCTTGGCTTACCTTCTGGTCAGTGTTGTTTCTTTACATAATGGGCAGCCAACATCTTTGCCCGGTTTATAGGTTTAAGCACCAAATTAGATCTTTTGTCCATAAAGGCTACACCGAAGCTGTACCGATGCAAGGAGAGATAGAGTCAAGATAATGAGCCCTATATATGAGGATAAATCAAGGTATTCTAGTTGTTGACCTCATTTTTTGTTGAGGTCTAGTTTCTCTTCTTTACTAGCCTATGGTCTAGCCATAGGATTTTCCTATTGACCATTGCTAGAAGACTAGAAAAGGAACCCTCACCATTAGAAATTCCAAATTCTTCTTTGCTCAACTTGAAGATCAACATGTTGGTCCTAACCTCTAGCACTTAGGTGAGGTCAGTATGGGGGAACTCAAGTGGAGTCTCCCATAGGATGGTCAGGCCTTAAGACTAACCCTGGGTGGTCTGGTGATGGTTGAAATGGCTTGCACACAATAAATTTTCTTGCATACCTCAAGCTCTATGACCGCTTGATTTGGTCTCATGATTCCTTTTGGAAAGCTCATATGAATGAACCTATACCCCTATTCTTTGGCTATGAGGGTTAGAACTAGTATATTGAGCATCCAAAATGAGTCCTCATATTGCTCCTATTGGTTTGGCATGGCTTCATGGCTTACTTGCCCATTCTAGCCCGAAATCACCAATTTATCTAAATACTTTTACAACCCTAATTTTTGCCAAAATTCCCAAAATTACCCAAAATATTCAAATTTGCCCAAAAATCATCTCAAACCACTCACCACTACCTAAATTGACAAAAATTCACCAAAATCACCAAATTCCCAACATCGCCAAAAATTACCAAATGCCCCACATGACCCAAAAATTCAAAAAATTCTAAAAATTATAAAATCATCCTAAATATTCCCAATTTCAATTTTTGGCCATCTCATTGACCCAATTTTACCCAATTTGACCAAAAGCCCCAATTTACCCTTAAAGGCCCAAATTTCTCCAAATTAGCCCCAAATTCTGACCCAAATTAGCCCCAATCTTGCCCAATTTCAATTTCAAACCAAAATTTAGTACCCCCAATCCCAATCTAAACAAAATTCAAGCTCAATTTGACCAAATTTCACCTTAATAAAAAAGCCCCAATTTTGACCATATTTCTAAATCGACTAAATTAGTCCCCCAATTCAATTCAAAACCATTTGAAATTCTTCCAAATCCTTCATAAAATATTCCTACACCAAATTCAAATTTTAATTAGCCAAAATTAAAGCCCAAATTCAATTTTAATCTTAAAAACCCAAATCTTTAAGTCATTCAAAAAGGCCAAAATCCAAAAGCCCACATGACAAATTTTCCCCCCATCATCCATTTAATAAAAATCATTTCCTAAGTCCTAAATTCTTGATCCAATTATTCTAAAAAATGACTCATTACAAATTCCACCAAAAATACCAAATAAATCCAAAATCCTTCTTTTGAAAATTAGCCAAGCCACATGCAAGCCATGAAGCAACTCCCAAGCCATAGGTGAGCAATGAGAACCTTGCCACATCAACATGTTATTAATGGCAAGAGGAAAAGCCACTTTAAAGCTTCTTTAAAAAGGTTTTAACCCACCCTTTTAATGACACACTTAAGCCCATGATTAGCCAAAATCCCTTGGATGGGGACCTCTCCACACCACTTCAGCTAAGCCACCTAATTTTCCTCAGCACTCAAACCAACCTTGGTGATTGAGTCCAACTCCAAACCATGATTTAACCCAAATTGACTAAAAAAATCCCCTTCCCCATACTATTTCAATCTTATACCTTTACACATGGTCAACCCCAATTGACTTCACCAAACCCAACCCCTGACCTCCCTGAATCAGATGGTGACCCCTCCCTGGCCGACCGACCACCTTGGCTGCCAGAAAAGCTAAGCCCAAATGCTCCCCTTTGGCTAAAACTCAAAATCAAACCCATCTAAGCTGTCTCATCCTATTTGGATTTTTGCACATTGTTGGAATCCACATAAGTAACCCAAAGCACCCACCAATTTCCCTTGATGGCCTCTCCTTTCTCCTCTATCTAAATCCACCCCCATGGCCAAAATAAGAGAGCTTGAAATTCCTTGGGGAGACTCTGGCAAATTGCTTCCAGAATTTCCTTAAGACCTCTTGATTTCAATCCCCCCATCCTTAGCCACTCAAGCCCACTGTCTAAGCTCAATTTTGGAGTTCAAATTTAAGCCCGAAACAGGGCACCCCCCAAAACTCCACCAAACTCAAATTAATTGCACCCAAACCATCCCCATAGTGAGAGAAGAAGATTCCCCACAAAAGCCCATCACCAGAGCACCCTAAGATGGACTTTGAACGAACCTTGAAATCGGCCTTGGTCGAACTTGGGTCTAGGCATTTCACCATTGCTTGAGGCTTCATCTAGGAGCTCTTTGGAATCAAAGCAAGCTTTTAGAAGCACCCAATCGAAGCCACACCTCTTGGGCAAAGATATTGAACCATAACCCTAAACCAAGCTTTATTTGATTCTCCATGCTTATAGATTTGATTTAAGGCTTGATCAACTGTATAGATATGTTCTCCTAGTTAAGATGAGTCTATAAGAACAAACCACACTTAATTTGGTTAAGTATCGAAAGAGATATTAGGGTTTGAATGTGGATGGTTCTCGGGCAAGGGGCTTTGGAGATGATGACCCACAACCGTTAGATTGCATGTTTATTAAATGGAGGGCTCGGATTGCGCTGAACGGATGGACGGTTCGAAAGGCGGGTTGACTCAGCTGGCGACGCCCAAACAAGAGCAAATGCATGCGCGGTTCGGAGCGGACCTGGATGAGATGGTGCTGACTGATTTAAGTAGGAAAATAAGGAATTTATTATTTATTTAAATAGCCAAAATTTCAAAAATTCATATCTTGGTGTAAAAAAATTGAAAAAATAAAATAATAATACCCTCTTGCTCAGTGAACATAGGAGAACAATATGGAAATATTTTCATGTCCATTTGATGTATGTAAAATTTTTAATTAATTAAATAGTGTTTTTCCTATTTTGATTCTCCATTTGCATATACATTTCACCATGATATGATTTTTGGGGCTTTGATTCTCTCTATCATGAGGGATCTTCCCGGATTTTTCCAATGCATGGGAGATCTCTAGACAGAGATTTCTATTTTTCAAATGTATCATGTCTATTTTGGTAAACAAATTGTGAAAATTAAAATAATCATTATAAAAATACAAAGTTTATTTTGGAAGGTTCACTGTGCTCAGAGAACTCTAGGAAAAATATAAACTTGGTTTAACTCATTAAAAATAATCCTCATTATCACTAACCCTAAAAAATGAAATAAAATTAATTTAGAGCAATTATACGTAAAGGACATGAAAATCATTCTTGACTGTTATTTAATGTTAGAGGAGCTTCCCATACAAATTTCAAGTTAATTGGAGTTAATTTGACTACTCAAATGAATTAATCAAGTGAAATCACATTTTTGAGATTAAAATAATTATAATAATTAAAATAAAAGCTTGAAAAATTACAAAATAGGTTATGGGAGCTCCTTATGACCAGAGGAACCTAAGAAAAATAAAATTGGAATTAAAATAAACACTTCATTTATGAGCTATTTTTTTGGTTATTTAAATAATTAAATATTAATTAAGAATCATAAGAATTGCAAGATTATAAAAACATACTAAAATGTCACATTTGACTTACTGATCACCTAGAACCAATTAAAATAATTTCTTTAGTTTTCTAAGTCAAGATATTAATTTCTAAAGGCTTAAAATGAATTTTCTCTAATTTCTCACTAAAATAATTCCAATAATTAAAATATAAATCACAAAAATGTGAAATTTATTTCTTTGGGTTTCCTAGATTTAGAGAGATTTAATAAAACTATAAAACTTAATTTTCTACTTAAAAAATATATTATATTTCATTAATGCTAAAAAAAATAAATAATTTTGATAATTAAATCAAACTTCTAGAAATCATGAAAATTGATCCAAGTAGTCCTCTAACATAGCTGAACTTCCAATAATTTTCTTAAGGATAGAGGTTTTTTTTTGTTGAGTTATCAAATTTTCATTGAAAATCCCTATTTTTGCATTAAAAATAATTGTAAAATTAAATAAATTCAGAAAACTCACAATTTCTTTTGTTATGTTTTAATTAACCCATGGATGTGGTAACTTAAAACTTTCAAGTAATTTGAGTTTAATTTAGTGAATTATAGGGTATTAGGGCCTTAGGGGCAAAAGGGTAATTTTGGAATTTAAGACTTAAATAATATTTAGGCTTAACCAAAGGGCTAAAAAGGCAACAAATGATCTTGATTGATATTTTTTAATGATTAAAATATGAAAGAGATAAATGATAGAAAACAACCTCACTTTGGCCTTGTAAAGGAGAAATTGGTAATTTTCTTAAAATTGATGAAACTTAGAAGAATATTTAAATAATAAAAAAAAGATATTAAGGTGAGGGGTTTGATTTTTTGAAAGATCATAACTCACTGATTTTAAGCCCCAATTAATGGTTTTGAAATGACTTATATTTCATGATAAGGAGTAAAGGTATAAACATTTAAATCTTTTTTTTTCTAAAATTACAAATCTACCCATTAAGCTTTTAAGGGCTTAGTAGTGAACTAAGCTTAGTCAAAATTTTGTTTAATGAGATCTAGAAATTAATCTATAACTAATTTATTTTTTTTAAAACATTACAAGCCCATCTTTAAAATTAAAGTGCTAAGCTCCTTAATTAAACCAAATTGCCTCTAAGAGTCTTTACTTATATAATTTTTAAATAAAATATCAAGTGATAATTTCCCCATCCTTATGGTTGGTTAGAACATAGTTCATTGAGCATAAGGGTATGGTAAGGATGAATTATTAAACAACATAATGAGTTTGAATAGACTCGGGACTTTTTAAGAGATTGTGAGATGTCTGGGGGCCTGGGGCCTTGTCCCTAGACTCTTCTCATACCCATTTGGATATCTTGAAGTAAGATTAAATGCATTATGCCATGCTTGAGAAATCATCTATAAACTTAAATAAATAGGACTCATTAGGATATGAGATAAGATCTGGTATACACACCTTGAACTTGTACTTCCTACTTTTTCTACAATTTTATTCCTACAAAAATTATATACATATGCCTTGCAAGTATTGAACTTTCAGGTGGAGGAACATGAAGACTCAATAGGTACGCTTTTATAGTTTACAACATCTTTTTTTTCCTGCACATGCTAAACAACAATGTCACCCTGCATGTCAAAATAGAAACTTTTAAGATAGCCACAGAACTGAAACCAAAACAAAAATTTTAAAATCGAACATGATAAAATTCACCGCCACAAAATTCAGAATATAAGACAACTCAAAATTTAATCACAAACATCACAAAAAAAACCAAAATTGCAACATAATTAAAAAATGTCTATCGGATGATCAGGAATCCCTCGGAGAAGGTAACCTATGGTTGCTAACGAGATTTCCCATGGTCAAAATGAAAGTATGGAATTCATTAAGTTGAGTTTAGTAATTTCATTTGGACTAAGTGAATCAGAAAGAAATTATTGGTGTCGAAATGAGGGAACTGTAGGATCAAAACCGGTGTCACTCTAATTAACTTTAATATCCCCCCATAAAATTTAAATAACTATAACCTTAGGAGATACTTGATTTGACATCATGACCTGACACACTAGAGATCTTGACTTCTAAAACATAATATTTTTCTCATCTCCTCAATTGACATTTCTAAAACTAAAACCTGCTACTTCATCAAGGTTATATCTTCTCAACAACATTCTTCAACAACAAGAGGATCTACAAAAGCATATCTTCTCTTAGAATTAAACAAAAAATTTATATGGCTTCGAGGTTGTTTACTTATGCAACATAAATCTTCAACTTATCTTTAGGCCTTTTGTATGGTTCTACTATACAATATAAGTCCTAACTCGCTTTAGGATTTTGAGGTCGTCGTTCATCATGACTTAAATCCTCACATCTTCCAGGCTATTAGTGTGATCGTTTCACACGAATGTAAGCCCTAAATTAATAAAATCGGCAGGATGAAACATTCAATAATTCTAATCTCTCTCTAAAACTGAAGCCAAATAGTAGGATTATTTTGAGAAGTCACCGAGGTTCTCCTCAGGATCTATGCATCCCTTAGTTCTTTCTCCTTTGGATTCCAAAATAAAATTTTTAAAATTTGAGTCATTCTCCTTTCACACCACTTCGTCCAATCTCGTTGAAAAGTCCTATTCTTTGGAACTCCCTGAAAATAATATCCTCTGATTTTTATCGAGAGTTTTCTTAGGTGACGTCGGTTATCTAGGATATAATTAACTATAGGGGCTTGCCCTTATAGGAAGCATTTCCGAACCCAGCTTAATATAAACCTTATTTAATCATTCATATTAAATAAGAGAACTTGTCGGCTTATAATAAAAATGGTTTCGTAGATTTAAACGGATGTCATATAATCTTTAGTTTATTTAATCGAGTCTTACCAGTAAGTGGTATGTTTATCCTTTGAAATAAATACATTACTTGCAGTATTAGGCTCGTTTATTTAAACTTTCGGGGATATGAGATCGGTTTGGTCTTGTATTCTAAAATCCAAAATAATATTTTTTCCAAACTATATATATTAAATTAAATTAAAACAGGTATTGGGATATCCATCATAACAGCCGACAACTTCACAACTTCTTAACTAAAATTGTGCCGACACTAATCTTTTCATTAATTATGACTATTAAGATTCAATTTGTTTCTTTAAAAGGACCAATAAAATTAAAAAATTTAGTATGTACACCCTAAAATGGTCTCCATGAATCTCAAGACAATCTAATGATTTAGATTACAGATAAAACATTAAAAGGCCTAATGAATTCGACCAGCTGAAGAGCAGCAACTGACTGATGGCCAGCAGACTGAAGGGCCAGTGACCAACTGAAGGACTGGTGACTGAATAAAGGCCGGTCTGACGACTGAATGGCC
>JXCR01097996.1:0-12930 GCA_002079205.1 Phalaenopsis hybrid cultivar | reverse complement strand
ATACATAACAAACAATCAAAATAATATAATATTTATCTATCATCACAACTCATAAAAGAAATCTCCAGCATACACATAATGATACCAAATCAGATTAAATATAAGCAAATTAAAGTGCTCAGCATTCACAAGACAAGAAACTGAAAGTTCGTACAATACAAAAATGAAAAAAACATAAAGTCAACCCCTATGTCGGGGGAACATCATCAAACACAGAAAAACCTAATCTTCATCCTACCCCTCCTCGGCCGGACACATGTGCAACTTGCTCTAGCGATCAAAACTATCCATAAATCGTGCTAGGCTATCTGCAACGAGCTGATGGCCTTCACGCACATGCCGGAGCTCTTCATTCATCATCTTTACACATCNTTATCTATCATCACAACTCATAAAAGAAATCTCCAGCATACACATAATGATACCAAATCAGATTAAATATAAACGAATTAAAGTGCTCAACATTCACAAGGCAAGAAACTGAAAGTTCGTACAATACAAAAATGAAAAAAACATAAAGTCAACCCCTATGTCGGGGGAACATCATCAAACACAGAAAAAACCTAATCTTCATCCTACCCCTCCTCGGCCGGACACATGTGCAACTTGCTCTAGCGATCAAAACTCTCCATAAATCGTGCCAGGCTATCTGCAACGAGCTGATGGCCTTCACGCACATGCCGGAGCTCTTCATTCATCATCTTCACACGTATGCCAAGCTCTTCATGCTGAGCCTATAATGAGCTAGGGCCACCCAAAAGCTATCCCCTTTGCTCCGAGGCCATACACTCTCCCTTTCTTCTTCCCAGATGTTCGCGTCCACAACTTGTAATGAGCTAGGGCTGCTTGCTCTAGTGATCAAAACTCTCCATAAAGTGTGCTAGGCTATCCGCAACGAGCTGCTGGCCTTCACGCACATGCCGGAGCTCTTCATTTATCATCTTCACATGTCTGCCAAGCTCTTCATGCTGAGCCTGTAATGAGCTAGGGCCGCCCTAAGCTGCTCGAGAACGCTCGGATTCAAACGCTCCCCTTTGCTCCGAGACCGTACACTCTCCCCTTCTTCTTCTCCGGTGTCCGCGTCCACAACTCATAATCGGACAACAAAGTGGTATATTGACTATCACTGAACCTACACATGACACCAAAATTTTCCTATTTACATATATAACACACATTTCTTATGTATTTACATATCTCACACAAAAATTTTCATCCTTAAATACATAGCACAAATTTCTTATCTATTTACATATCTCACTCCAAAATATTTACATATCACGAAATTTCTTATACATTCACATATCTCATACCTAAATTTCATATTTAAATACATACCCCAATTTTCTTATACATTCCACATATCTCGCTCCTAAATTTCATATTTACATACATACCACAATTTTCTTATGCATTCACATATCTCACACCCAAATTTCATATTTACATACATACTACAATTTTCTTATACGTTTACATATCCTCACACCAAAATTTTCACACATAGCACAAATTTCTTATGTATTTACAGATATCACACCTAAACTTAGGGAAAACAATGAAATATATATGCATTGCGTACCTAACAATGAAATACGAAAAAAAACTTGAGCAAAACCTACGTATTTTTGGATCTAACACCTATGCAAGGAAAAAAAGAAGAAAACCTAGACTAAACCAAAGCTTAGAGACATGGAAGAAGATTTCTCACTTTGGATGGGGTTGGAGCGATGAATCAGACCCGAAATAACCGGAGAAGCTCGGAGGCCACAAAGGCGGCTGAAAGCCAAAGGAAATGAGTGCGAAGTAGAGCTACAGTTCACGGGAGGGCTATTTTAGGGCATTAGTGTCGGCCATGGCTAACACTAATAAGTGAGATTAGCGTCGGCCATAGTCGAAGCTAATCAAACTTTGTAGCATCGTCAATGCGTCGACTCGACGCAACTTTTCTGCGTCGATTTTTTGGAAGAGGAACAACGCGCCGACACTAAATCGACGCTAATCGGTCGCTAATTTTGCATCAGAAATAAGTCCGATGCTAATTCAAACCCAAATTCACAGTTTTCTTGTAGTGTATGTGTGAATATGAATGTTTAGGCGTGAAATATGTAAATGCAAAAGATTTGCGTGTTATTTATGTAATTTACTAAATTTTTCCTATTTACCGGCCACTATTGGCAGCAATGTAGGAATGGAAGATGTATCGATAAGTGAGAAAAAATGCACTTTCGATGACTTTAAGCTAGCATGGGTGGATGGACTAGCAGAGTTTAAGGAATTCATTTAAAGCTAACAATTTTAAGGCTGAAGACATAAAATATTAGGTCTAGGGATTAAAAATGTTGTAACCAAATTTGAAGTTCAAAAAGAGTTACATGTGGAGAAAATAAAATATCACAAAAGAAATGTAAAACAACATATTATCTTTTTTAAAAAAGTGGTGAAAATGTAAAACACCATATTATTTTTTTTAAAAAAGCCACATTTATTAATTTGATGATGATAGTAGCACATCAATGGCATTTATCAAGAACAACCAGAGCAAAAAGAGAAATATAATATGATAGAGAATACTACAAAGTTCTATTTGGATTATCTAGTTTGAAGAATAGCAAAAATAGGAGAGTGGCCATAAATTTTCTTTTGATTTTGAAGAGGAATTCAAATAGGGTTTAATATTGAAGAATGTAAATCTTAAAGAAGGTCCATCTATGTAAAGAAGGGAGCAAAACAATGGTTTTTACATGGAATATTATAAGGAGAGACCACACATAACCAACCACAAATGATATCAATGATTTAAATATTGAGTTATTTATAGAGAACATGACGATAAAACAAGATAAAACTTTAAAAAGTTCCTTCTAGTTGGAAAAATAGAAGGAATGTTGGGAATTAAATACCTATTTTTATCATTTTGGAGAGAATTTTTACAACAAAAAATACTTAAAATCAAAGCAAGCTTCAAGAATTCAAATCATAAAGACCAGTGAATTTTTAGGGTACAATAAAAACTATTTTTGTTGAAGCATTAATATTTTTACAATGCTGGAAATAGTGGAAAATAGAGTTATGGCGGACAATTTAAAACAAATATTTAATTTTTGGTAAGATAATGTTTGTAGCGATTCATGACATCGCAACAATGAATTAAAAAAGAGTTTGAGTCATTTGATTGGGGTTTAAAGTGGAATCTTGAGTTCTAAAATGAATATATGATATGAATCAGAATATTTTAAAATTTATAACCGTCTAAAGAAACTCTAAAAGACTTTCTTCTTCTATGTAGATAATCAAGGAACACAATAAGGGCGAGGGCAACGAATATTTTCACCCCGTAGAGTGATCATAAGGATTCTCAACTTAAAATCACATTTTAAGTTCTTAAAATCTAGACAATTTTCAAGATATTCATAGCATTAAAGTTCAAAAAATTCATGCGAAATAGCATAAATTATTTTTTTCAAAGTTAAGGTTATATTTTCACAAAAGAAGAGATTAATACAAAATAAAGATTATGGTGCATACCACAATTCTTATGTATTGACATATCTAACACCCAAAATTTTATATTTACATTTATAACATTTTGATATTAAAAATGAATGCATGAAAAAGATGTACGTTACTTTTAAGATTTTAGTGCGAGTAATATTTTGATGTTATGTCAAAGATTTGAGTGATATGTATGATAATATGAAAGTTTAGGTTTTAGATGTGTAAAAATATAAGAATTTTGCGGTATGCTTGTAAATACTCCATTTAGAAAAAAATATTTATTTTTGATAAGATAGTGTGTGTATCATTCTAATAGTTCATGGGACTAAATAAGTAAATTAAAAAAAAAATTGAGTAATTTGATTGCTAGAGTGGGATCTCAAGTTCTAAAATAAAAAAAGAAATACAATGAATTAGAAACTACTAAGATTTGTAGCTATTTTATAGAACTCAAGAAAATTTTCTTGTCAACTATAGTTATTCTAAGAGTACACTTACTGTGTGGGCAAAAAATATTTTTCCTCGCTCAAGAGATTCCAAGATTTCTCAACCTGAAATCTCACCCTGATTTTTAGAATAGAAACGATCTTCGAGATTTTATATTGTTAAAATAAAGACTCTTAGTTTTGTGGAAGACAAACAGTTGCTTTTTTTGAAATTTGAAGTTGAGTTTTTTCAAACGAAGCATATTATGGTGAAAATTTGAAAATATATTTATTTTTAGAAAGATGTTGCATGTACTATTGTAGCATGTTATTCAACTACAATAATGGTTTCTAGTCATAAAGACTAAGAGTAAATCTTCAAAGATCCCAATTCTTTTTACTCATATCTTCATTATAGAACTTCAAATTTAGATTTCAAGTTGAGAATTCTTAGAATCACTATAGGTGGAATAAGAATTAACAAGAACATATCAACATAGATTTTTGGGGGACAATGGATTCTAAAAATTCATAGTGCTATATATACCCCCTCTAGAGTGATTCCAAGAACTCTCAACTTGAAATATAAATTTTAATTTTTTAACTTAGGCCAATATTTGAGATTTCATAGTGCTATAAACCAATAGATTTGTGGGGGACAACATTAACTTTCTTTTTTTGTGACAGTCTGAGTTTAAGTTTTCTCAAATGAGGGGATCAAGGAAGACTAAAAATTGTGGTGCAAAATTTAGCAATGTTTGCATTAGTATAGGATCAACATTTAATTTAAAAAAAAATTAAGTAATTTGATTATTATCTAGAGTGGAATCTCAAATTTTGACATGAAAATCTAAATAAAATAAATCAGGATCTTCTAAGATTTATATCCAGCTTTATAGAACTCAAGAAGACGTTCTTTAATGAAGGAAGTCCAAGAACACTATAAGGGTGAGGGCAACAAATATTTTTGCCCTAGGGTAATTTCAAGAATTTTCGACTTGAAATCTCATCCTTGCTTTCTAAAATCAAGACGTTCTTTAGGATTTTCAGTGTTGAAAACCATAGATTGTGGGAAAATAGATTTTTTTTTTAAAAGCTTGATGTTAAGTTCTTCCAAATGATGGTTTTGATTATATTGCCAAATTTAGAAAATATATTTTATTTCCGATAAGATAATGTTTTTGTAGAATTGATATAATTGCAACCCTGAATAAAAAAAGATTTTGAGTCATTTGATAGCTAATTAAAATAAAATCTCAGATTCTAAAATAAAAATATGAGTAGAACGAATCATGATCTTTTAAAATTTGTAGCCATCTTTGTAAAATTCAATAATACTTTATTCTTCCATTTGGATATTCCAAGAAAATATAAGTGTGGGGAAAAGATAATTTTCCTCAGAAGGGTGACTAAAAATTAGAAACTTAAAATCTCATCCATTATTTTTAAAATCAAGGCAATCTTCAAGTTTTTCATTGTCAAGGTTCAATTGAATCGTGGGGAATAACAAATACTTTTGTTGAACCTTAAGGTTAAGTTTTTCCTAATGAGGAGAATAATGGAGAGTAAGAATTATAGCAAAAATTTCAGAAATAAAATTTATTTTATGAATGGTAGTATTTATATCACTATAGTATTTCATGCAACTACAACAAATAATAATAAAGTATGAGTCATTTGAATACTTTATGAAGAAGAAATTTTCATTATAAAATAAAGAAATGAGTACAAAAAATCATGATATTTTATTTTTTTTAATGAAAATATTCTAAGAGAACTATAAGGGTAAAAAAATACTTTTCTCTCTAAAGTGACTCCCCAAAAGTTCCCAACTTAAAATCACATCTTAAATTTTTAAAATTAATTCAAAATAAAAAATTTTTAGTGTAAAAAATCGACATATTCATGGATAATTCTGGTGCAAAATTTAGAAAAAAAATTAATATTTTTTGTATGATAATGACCATATTACTATAGCAATTCATGCAACTATAACAATGAATTAAAAAAGGTTGGAGTTATTTGATTGATATTTAAACCGTAATCTCATGATCTAAAATGAAGACAATAGCATAATAAATTAGGGTCTTTTAATATTCACGGTCATCTTTGTGAAGCTCAAGAAATATTAAAAGGATAAAGGTAACAAATATTTTTATTTCCTAGAGTGATTCCAAGAATTCTCAACCCAAAATTTGAACCATTTCTTCAAGATTTTAATTACTAGAGGCTAATAGATTAAAGGGGATGATACAAATTATTTTTGTTGAATCCTAAGATAGAAGTTTTCCAAATGAGGGAAACGATGGAGAATTAAACAAAGGTACAAATTTCAAAAAAATGTTTATATTTATTTTTATTATAGTAAAGTTTTTATCACCATGGCAATTTATTTGACTGCAACAGTGAATTAAAAAATTTTATCATTTGCTATTTAGAGCAAAATCTTATGTTAAAACATGAAGATATAAGTACAATGAATAAGGATATTTTCAAATTTAACACCCTCTTTGCAAAACTCAGAAAGATTTTCTTCTTTCATAATATTCTAATAATGCTATAAAGNTAACAACTAAACTTTTATATTTACATTTATAGCATTTTTTGTGTCATAAACTAATACTATGCATAATAAGTAGTATTTCACTTTTAAAAAACTAAGTAAAAGTGATGGTTTTGATGTGATATTGAAGATTTGAGTGCTGCGCATGTAAATATGAAAGTTTAGGTGTTAGATATGCAAATACATAAAAATTGTGCGGTATTTCAGTAAATGCCCTCAATATAAAATGTAAAATCGAAACACAATGTCCATCCATTCTATCAAGAAAAAAAACCATTGCTTTATACAGTTGGTATCGTATAATATAATATATATCACATAAAAAGCTTAATAAAGTAATTGTCTCTAATATAAAATTGTGTGACGTGCAAATAAAATGCCCCTAATATAAAATGCAAAATCAATGTCCATCCATTCTATAAAGAAAACATTGCTTTATATAGTATATCACAGAAAATNCGTTGGCATTAAACTGCTAACATGAATGATATAAAAGAGGTATAAATGTAAATATCAACATTTAGGTGTTAGGAATTGTGTGAGGTGTATGTAGATCTTCCAAAAATATAAACAGTTATTATTGTTTCATTTAAAAGCAACATATAATTTCATTTCATGATATAAGCCATAGTTACAGTGACCTTGTCCCAGCAACACAATATATCTTCTCTATCCGTGCACACACGCATGCACGCACGCACGCACGCACTCAGGTATATATATATATATAGCCACAGTTACTGGAGAAAAAACACTCAAAATATCAAAGATTACCCAAAGTTTTTTTTTTCTCCTTTTGTAACTATGGCTTAGTATTTATATAGATAAGTGCATTGCTAATTATGAACGAAGAATAGAAAAAAATAAATGAAAAACAGTAGAAAAAAACTCAAACCAGAGTGAGAGATGATTACCACAATATTTGAGGGCATGGGAATGAGGTTTTCCTGTTCTTTCGCAGAGTCTTCGTTCTCTCGTGACGAATTATTGGATTTAACATTGTCAAAGTTCAACTTTTGGCCACCATTAGATAATACCTCTTGAGCCTCCGCTATCACACCAGCATTTTTCTCACTCAATTGCTTCATAAGACCAAGAGCATCATAGCTTCTTTCACCAGGGCTCATAAAATATCTGAAATCCTGAAAATCCAACTTTTGTGAATAAGCCAATTTTTAACAAAAAGATTGAGGGGATTTACGAGGCCTTAATATTGTATGACAAAAACGTAAAAGCCTGCAGGATACAATGTTTTTTTGATTTGAAATATGAAGGAAAATTTACATGCATACCACATAATACTTGTGTATTTACATATCTAACAACTAAACTTTTATATTTACATTTATAGCATTTTTTGTGTCATAAACTAATACTATGCATAATAAGTAGTATTTCACTTTTAAAAAACTAAGTAAAAGTGATGGGTTTGATGTGATATTGAAGATTTGAGTGCCGCGCATGTAAATATGAAAGTTTAGGTGTTAGATATGCAAATACATAAAAATTGTGCGGTATTTCAGTAAATGCCCTCAATATAAAATGTAAAATCGAAACACAATTTCCATCCATTCTATCAAGAAAAAAAACCATTGCTTTATACAGTTGGTAACATATAATATAATATATATCACATAAAAAGCTTAATAAAGTAATTGTCTCTAATATAAAATTGTGTGAGGTGAAAATAAAATGCCCCTAATATAAGATGCAAAATCAATGTCCATCCATTCTATAAAAAAAACATTGCTTTATATAGTATAATATAATATATATCACAGAAAAGGTTTAAAAATCAACAAAAGAAAAAGTGAAGTTGATTTAGTTGAAAATGTTTTTATCAGTGCATCTTATTATCAGTTACAAGCTGACATTAGCATTAATCATTAGACATGAATATATAGTTGTGAACAATGAAGAGAATCAGGGAAGGAAAAAAGAGAAGCAAAAACAGGAAAGGAAATGTTAGCTTGGTCGAGCTACCTCGCATGTAAAGTCTGCTCCTGCAAGAAATGAGTTAAGGAACAAGGGCGACTTCCATGATGAAGGAGAGTCTAAACCTTTTTTGATGCCAGGAGTATCAGCAAAGCTAAAAGGAGAAAGAAAACAAGATTATAAAACTTCAAAAAAGCATGTCGAAATAATCTCCTGACTGTTTAATGAGGACATTTTAGTCCCAAAATCTATAAAAGTACCAAATTAGTCCTTAGATCTTTAAATTGTTGCTGAAACTCCATACGGAAATTTTTAGCCTATATTAAAAAAGTCTGACAACTAAGTGAATACTTGTATAGACTCTGGGACTAAAATGACCAAAGAATCATGGGACTATTTCGACACTTTTCTCATAAACATTCACTTCACTATCTCAAACTTCAGACACACAAGGCTTAAGAATATAAGTGGTCAAAATAAACAAAAGAAGGGAAGCCAGCTAAAAGGCAAATCATGAAGCTTCAAGGAATACAATAAAGGGCATACATAGCACCCAATTCCTATGTAATCACATAACTAACACCTAAAATTTACATTTTACTTTTAGAACACCCAAATTGTTCATATCACATCAAAAATACCAACGTTTTAACTTTTAAAATGTAAAATACAGCTTTTCATACATAGGTAAGGTGGCATGTATATAAAAATCGAAGTTTAGGTGCTAGATATGTAAATAAATATGAACTGAGGGGTATTTATGTAAATGTTCCTACAGTAAAATAGGACGGGATTTGTAAAAATTGTAGTATGTAGATTAATAGAACTAAACAAAAGTAATGATAGAGGAAAAAATAAAGAATCATACAATTGCTACACCTTCATAACTTACATATTAAAAATTTCATGGTCAGCATCAATGGATGGAGCAAACTTCTCAACAGCAATTTGTGGCTTCTTAGACGATGGCGGATATTGTAAAGATGTAAGCGTTACGGAACATTCAGCATGTTTTGTTCCACATGCACCAGGGGAAATAAAGGTAGAGCAAGCAGATAGAGATTCCAAATTACTACTAATACGCTCTGCTAATACTGCATTACATTGCTGCAAGAAAACCATGGAACGTTCCACAAAGTTACAAACAAATGAATTCTCCCAGAACTAAGTTAAAAGAGGAAATGAATTCTAAAAGAGATAAAGAGCAAACAGAAAAAATTTTGACAAGAACACATATCTCGTATAATCATTGCAAAGTTTCTGTAAAAGTAACATCTTTTGTACTGTATATGCATACAGGTATTACACTATTTTAATTTGAGTCCGCATTAGGGTCGAAAACGGCCGTCACTGAAAAATATAGTCGAACATGCAAGCAATGCTGGCGTAACGATGCAATAGCGTCAAAAAAATCCGACGCTAATTAGCGTCGACTAGGACTGACACTAACTAACATCAGCCATATCCGACACTAATTAGCGTCAGGTTTTTCGACTTTATTGCATCGTTTTAGCGGTGACTTGTATCGTTGGCTGATTGTAGGGTGTTAAATTGTAAGAAACAAAAAATACAACAAAGCAATTATACATAACAAACAATCAAAATAATATAATATTTATCTATCATCACAACTCATAAAAGAAATCTCCAGCATACACATAATGATACCAAATCAGATTAAATATAAGCAAATTAAAGTGCTCAGCATTCACAAGACAAGAAACTGAAAGTTCGTACAATACAAAAATGAAAAAAACATAAAGTCAACCCCTATGTCGGGGGAACATCATCAAACACAGAAAAACCTAATCTTCATCCTACCCCTCCTCGGCCGGACACATGTGCAACTTGCTCTAGCGATCAAAACTATCCATAAATCGTGCTAGGCTATCTGCAACGAGCTGATGGCCTTCACGCACATGCCGGAGCTCTTCATTCATCATCTTTACACATCTGCCAAGCTCTTCATGCTGAGCCTATAATGAGCTAGGGCCACCCAAAAGCTATCCCCTTTGCTCCGAGGCCATACACTCTCCCTTTCTTCTTCCCAGGTGTTCGCGTCCACAACTTGTAATGACCTAGGGCCACTTGCTCTAGTGATCAAAACTCTCCATAAAGCGTGCTAGGCTATCTGCAACGAGATGCTGGCCTTCACGCACATGCCGGAGCTCTTCATTCGTCATCTTCACACGTCTGCCAAGCTCTTCATGCTTAGCTTGTAATGAGCTAGGGCCGCCCTAAGCTGCTCGAGAACGCTCGGCTTCAAACACTATCCCCTTTGCTCCGAGACCGTACACTCTCCCCTTCTTCTTCTCCGGTGTCCGCGTCCACAACTCATAATCGGACAACAAAGTGGTATATTGACTATCACTGAACCTACACATGACACCAAAATTTTTCTATTTACATATATAACACACATTTCTTATGTATTTACATATCTCACACAAAAAATTTCATCCCTAAATACATAGCACAAATTTCTTATCTATTTACATATCTCACTCCAAAATATTTACATATCACGAAATTTCTTATACATTCACATATCTCATACCTAAATTTCATATTTAAATACATACCCCAATTTTCTTATACATTCCACATATCTCGCTCCTAAATTTCATATTTACATACATACCACAATTTTCTTATGCATTCACATATCTCACACCCAAATTTCATATTTACATACATACTACAATTTTCTTATACGTTTACATATCCTCACACCAAAATTTTCACACATAGCACAAATTTCTTATGTATTTACAGATATCACACCTAAACTTAGGGAAAACAATGAAATATATATGCATTGCGTACCTAACAATGAAATACGAAAAAAAACTTGAGCAAAACCTACGTATTTTTGGATCTAACACCTATGCAAGGAAAAAAAGAAGAAAACCTAGACTAAACCAAAGCTTAGAGACATGGAAGAAGATTTCTCACTTTGGATGGGGTTGGAGCGATGAATCAGACCCGAAATAACCGGAGAAGCTTGGAGGCCACAAAGGCGGCTGAAAGCCAAAGGAAATGAGTGCGAAGTAGAGCTACAGTTCACGGGAGGGCTATTTTAGGGCATTAGTGTCGGCCATGGCTAACACTAATAAGTGAGATTAGCGTCGGCCATAGTCGATGCTAATCAAACTTTGTAGCATCGTCAATGCGTCGACTCGACGCAACTTTTCTGCGTCAATTTTTTGGAAGAGGAACAACGCGACGACACTAAATCGACGCTAATCGGTCACTAATTTTGCATCAGAAATAAGTCCGATGCTAATTCAAACCCAAATTCATAGTTTTCTTGTAGTGTATGTGTGAATATGAATGTTTAGGCGTGAAATATGTAAATGCAAAAGATTTGCGTATTATTTATGTAATTTACTAAATTTTTCCTATTTACCGGCCACTATTGGCAGCAATGTAGGAATGGAAGATGTATCGATAAGTGAGAAAAAATGCACTTTCGATGACTTTAAGCTAGCATGGGTGGATGGACTAGCAGAGTTTAAGGAATTCATTTAAAGCTAAAAAATTTTAAGGCTGAAGACATAAAATATTAGGTCTAGGGATTAAAAATGTTGTAACCAAATTTGAAGTTCAAAAAGAGTTACATGTGGAGAAAATAAAAGATCACAAAAGAAATGTAAAACAACATATTATCTTTTTTAAAAAAGTGGTGAAAATGTAAAACACCATATTATTTTTTTAAAAAAAGCAACATTTATTAATTTCATGATGATAGTAGCACATCAACGACATTTATCAAGAACAACTAGAGCAAAAAGAGAAATATAATATGATAGAGAATACTACAAAGTTCTATTTGGATTATCTAGTTTGAAGAATAGCAAAAATAGGAGAGTGGCCATAAATTTTCTTTTGATTTTGAAGAGGAATTCAAATAGGGTTTAATATTGAGGGTTTAATATTGAAGAATGTAAATCTTAAAGAAGGTCCATCTATGTAAAGAAGGGAGCAAAACAATGGTTTTTACATGGAATATTATAAGGAGAGACCACACATAACCAACCACAAATGATATCAATGATTTAAATATTGAGTTATTTATAGAGAACATGACGATAAAACAAGATAAAACTTTAAAAAGTTCCTTCTAGTTGGAAAAATAGAAGGAATGTTGGGAATTAAATACCTATTTTTATCATTTTGGAGAGAATTTTTACAACTAAAAATACTTAAAATCAAAACAAGCTTCAAGAATTCAAATCATAAAAACCAGTGAATTTTTAGGGTACAATAAAAACTATTTTTGTTGAAGCATTAATATTTTTACAATGCTGGAAATAGTGGAAAATAGAGTTATGGCGGACAATTTAAAACAAATATTTAATTTTTGGTAAGATAATGTTTGTATCATTGTAGCGATTCATGACATCGCAACAATGAATTAAAAAAGAGTTTGAGTCATTTGATTGGTGTTTAAAGTGGAATCTTGAGTTCTAAAATGAATATATGATATGAATCAGAATATTTTAAAAT
>JXCR01097990.1:793889-814497 GCA_002079205.1 Phalaenopsis hybrid cultivar | reverse complement strand
CCCCCCCCCCCTGTTGCTTGTTGCAGGATCGAGCGACGACATCTGGAGTAGATGCGGGTGCTAACAATCAAAAGAATTCGCGTGGCATCAGGGCAGCGTTGCAGCCTTAGGCGGATATGGAGCCACAAGATCGAGTGAAGGAATCGGGAGCGGACTTGAGCGACAATATTTGGAAGGAATTACAATGTATCCAAAGATAGCTGAACATGCGGTGGAAAGCTAAACGAAACGACAAGCAATTTGAGGTGCAGAAGATCGATTTGAAAGATGTTGGCCTAGAACAGTGAACCACGGTGGGTGGCACGTCAGTCGAGGGCTGCATCCAACTGCGCAGTGCTTTTTGATACGACGACCTTCCGGGTGAAAGGAATACGGGTGAGCTAGGCTTTTGGAGTAAGGGTAATCAATACGGGAAGAAAGTCCAAACCCCGCTTTATAGGCGGAACAAAATTTGGTGATGAAAGTGGAGAGAAGACTCAAACATAAGGAAGTTGAAAATGTCGATCTTTGAAGAAAATGATGACTATAGTTGAGTTTATTGCATGAAGAGATACTTTGATGTTAATGGACTGATTGAGGAAGAAAAATTGATGATAGAGGGCTTGTGTTTGAAATGGAAAGCTCTACCATTGTATCAATAGAGAATACAATGTCAGCCAATCAAAACATGAGAAGATATTAAGGGTCGATTGTTGGAGCGTTTTAGAACCACACAAGAAGGAGATTTACATGAGTTGTTTTTGCATTGGTCCAGGAAAAGTACTTAATGGATTATAAGAAGAAATCTAAGCTGTTATCCAACCGTTAGAGAGGGATATTCGAAATTGTGTTTGAAGTAAATTTCATAAAGGGGCTGAAGCCAAAGATTCAAACAACACTTGGTCAGCTGAGATGGTGAGGATTAGGAGAAACTATAGAATTAGTGCAATTGCTTGAAGATAAAAATGTAAAGGAACGGGCTAATAGAAGCAACACAAGTGAAGCGCTATACCGAAATGCCACAACCACGATGATATCAAAAATTCAAACAATAAGATTCCAAAGGGAGGTAGCATGGGACAAGAATAATGAGTTATGACCGGAGATGACATTCAAACACCTTATAGAGATAGATATTCAAGAGAAGCGAGCCAAGGGATTGTGCTTTCGGTTCAAAACTTACAAATTCTCATAATGTGCAATGATGAGGCAGGGGATGAAAAAATAGAGGAGATTGTGGAGTAGGAGGGGGAACACCCTCATTTGGATGTGGTAGAAGTCTCATTCGGAGACAAATTTGAGAGTAGGATGTAATGGTGTTGCTATATAGTGGGGACATGTGGGAAGAGCAAAAGAGTTTGTAAAGGAGCGATTTTAACAATACAAGATAATCAAGTGACGGAGAATTTTCTTCTCTTAGATTTAGGGAGCACTGATGTGACATTAGGTATGAAATGATTGCAGTCCTTAGAGGAGACTAAGCTGAATTGAAAACTCCTAATAAGAGAGTTCAAAGAGGAAGACAAGATGGTGGTGCTTCGTGGTGAGCCTAGTTTGTACAAGACTTTAGTGACACTCAAGATCACATTTAAGGCAATACAAAATGCAAGGTTGGGATTATTGATCGAGTTACAAAACATACAAGAGACACATGACACAGAGTTGTAGAGATTGATGCTTCGATCCAACAACTACAACAATTTGTAGAATTTCTTTAAGTGCCATGCAGTTTGTCACTTCGGAGGAAATGCAAACATGTAATAACCCTAAGATCAGGAGTTTCTCCCATCAGTGTGCGCACCTACTGCTACCCCTAGGGTTTCAATCAAGAGTGTGCGCACCTACTGGTACCCCTAGGGTTTCAATCAAGTGCTAACAAGGCCGGTTGAATCTTATGGTAGAAGAGGCAATCAAATTTAAGAGATGGAGCTTAAGCTTCACATAGGTTTAAAAGACCCGTTGACAACACTTTGCAATGATCCAAAAACTAACATTACTGTGATAGGAACTTAATAAGTTTTTCATAGAAGTAAGGGCAACTATATATTTATTTTAATAACACTAAGCACCTCAACTCAAATGCATGAATGATAAACACCTATAATTTGAGAGGTGGACGATTTCCCCCAACCCTCACCCTAAAACCTACAATTCAAAAGGTAGACAATTTATTTCAAACCCTAGTCCGAAGACACAAGTCAACAATCTCATCACATACTTAACCTTAAGGATAATAAGCCTTATTTATACCAAACAATAATAACTGGTATAACAACAACAATAACAAAGCCTTAATCCCACTACGTGGGGTCGGCCACATGAATCCTTTTCCTCCATTGTGTCCTATTTAGTGTCATATCATGAGTTCTAGTAAATCAATCCTTTTTCTCCATTGCGTCCTATTTAGTGTCATATTTTCATTTAGTTCTAGTAAATTAGGATTATTTTTAATACAATAAGCCCAAGTCTTCCTAGGTCTACCTCTGCCTTTCTTAACACAAATCTACCTCTGCCTTTCTTAACACAAGCCGAATCTAAAACTCATTTTTTATACAATAAGCCCAAGCTTCCTAGGTCTACCTCTGCCTTTCTTAACATAAGTTGAATCTAAAACATCTACTCTCCTAAACAGATCATCAGATGGTCGACGTTTAATGTGACCAAACCATCTAAGAGGAATTTCTCTAATTTTGTCCGTCACATGAGCTACACCAACCCTATCACAGATAGAGCTGTTAAAAAAGCTCGTTGTTCGTGAACTATTCGTGTTTGGTTTGCCAAGGAGATCGTGTGCGATTCGTTCGATAAGCAAACGAGACAAACACAAACAATTTTTTTTCGTTTGGTTTGTTAAACGAACCAAACACGAACAGTGACGCGTTCATTCGTGTTCGAATCATTTTTGTTCGTAATATAAAATAATTTAAAATAATTATATATATATATATATATATATATTATGAAATTTAAAAATAATTATATTATATATATTCTAAAAATTTATCAAATTTAAAAAAAATAAATTCTATAAATCATAATATATAATAAATTATTAATAATAATATATCAATAAATTGTATTAGTAATATAAATATTATATATTTATATAATATAAGTTATATAATTAATATAATATATTATTTATATATATTAATATATTCAAACTAAATTGTAAAAAGTAAAAAGCCTAAACCCTACCCCACATTACTGTTCGCTTGTTTGACACTTCGGCTTCCCTTTCGGCATTTCCCCTCTCGAAAACTTTCGGCCGACTCTCCTCTTCATCTCAAACCCGCGAAAAGCTTTGTCTCGTCAAGAGCTTAGGGTTGAATATTTGTGTTCGTTCTCTAATCTCTACTTCTATTTGTCTTCCATAGAGTATATTTGTCCTCGGCGGGTCGATGTTGGATTGATTACTCGGTATTCTTGCTTCATATTTTTCTTAGTGGATGTCTTAGATTATAATTTTAGGAAATACAATACAAGGATGATAGTAGAAAATGGGATATTTTTGCATCTTACAGATGAAGAGTGGATGAATACAATGTCAACACATTTTATTATGAACTGGGTTGATAGTGTGAAGCATGTTTTTGAATATCTTACAGAAAAGAACTCCTAGGTCTCATTTCAAGTCTCAGGAGACCTCACTTATATGGTACTACAAGCATGCATATTTTGAATTTGGAAAAATTCAAGCAAAGGACACGCTACAACATCTAGGGACATGTCTAATATCTAATGTAGTTATTGACGTCATCCAAGGCAGTCGATCGGTTGAAGTTAGTTTAGTGGGAGTTACTAAGGGCACAACAATTGATCGAATATTGAGAGAAATTGTGCATAGCAAGAACATGGTTACACCAATAGATTATGTTTTATGCATAAGAAACTTCCTAGGAGAGGATAAGGATATGGAAGTTCTCCGAAAGCCACTCGAGTCCTAAGGGGTGTGTTAGCAATCAACAAGGGGGAAAGAAATGCATATTAAATGGAAAAGATTGCCAGATTATGACACCATGTGGGAGCTATACGACTTGATCCAACAATAGTTTGCTCACTTCTACCTTGAGGGTAAAGTTTCCTTTTAGGAAAGGAGTAATGTTAGCTCCCACAATATAATTTGAAGACATATGTTAAGTGCAAAACTAAAAGGGCAATTTACTTATTTATTGGTTATTATTGTGGGGTATAAATAGGGCTTAATATATTTAGAATTATGTTATGTGTGATTTTATCTTAAATCTTAGGGTTAGGGTTTAGGAGAGATCGCTTACCCCGTGTTTAACTTTTATGTATCCGGGATTGTACTATTTTGATGAAATAGAATCTATTATCTATGCCCTAATTTTTACGAAAACTTGTCTTGTTCCTATCATCTGCATGAAAGACTTGGGAGCAAATAGATACACACATAACACTCAATTCTAATGAATTTACTTCTCTAGCACCTCTACTTTAATTTTTACATATATATGTCACCTTACCTATGCATTAAAGAGTGAGTTTCACTTTTTGAAAGTTAAAATTGTGATATTTTTGATGTGATAAGAAATATTTGAGCAGTGTAAATGCAAAAAGTAAATTTAGGTGTTTGATATAAAAATATATAATTAAGTGGTAATTCGCCATCAACAAATTTTCATCATTCGACACAGATATCGATGAGTGGCATGAATCTTGAAAAAATTATTTTAGCAAGAAATATTCAAATTTCAAATAAAAATCATCCAGAACTCCGATCTCAACAAACTTACGAACAAACTGACTAACTCGACAAGATGAATGCAATGACACAAACATTGCCCAATCCGAGCCAAATTAAGCCTAGATCGAGCCATTAAACCATTTTTTGAAGCTTTTGGTGCCCAATTGGAAGATAACAACGTGGTGTCATAATCTGGCAATCATGATGATCTACGAACGTCATCGCAGCTGTTCACTACGACTTATATGTAAAATTGAAGTGTCTCATCTTGTTTACTTTTCTTTTATTTGTGTGTGTGTTGGATCTTTGTTCAACGCTAAGATGCTAAATTATTAATCTACTTCCGTGGGCCTTTTGACACGCATCAGGTGATATGTAAGTAATTGCCCATGAATAAGATTATTTCCAATGTACTTAAAAATAACAAAATCGGAACAAATGAATTGTTGTCTGCCACGGAACATTTAATATAGGAGGAAACGAGATGGAAGATGCAAATGTGAATAATTCATTCATACTTTGACTTATAGAAAAAGCAAAAGCATGAATCATAACAAAAAAAGTCAAATTAAGCTCAAAATACGCGATGGAGTCGTGGAGAGACCAATAACAACAAACCTTTATCCCACTAAGTGGGTTCGGTTACATGAATCCTTTTTCTCCATTACGACCTATTGAGTGTCATATTTTTATTTAACTCTAATAAATTAAGATTATTTTTTATAAAATATGCTCAAGTTTTTCAAGGTCTACCTCTGTCTTTCTTAACATAAGTCGAATCTAAAACATCTACTCTCCTAATATAGACCATCTAAGAAGAGTCTCTCTGACACCAACCCTATCAAGGATATATTCATTTCACATTGTCTCTAAGCATAAAGCCACTCATCCACCCAAGCATTCTCATCTCGGCAACACTTAGTTTTATGCATGTCTTTTAAAGGCCAACATTCAACGTCATAGAGCATTTCAGGTCTCACCACCATCTTATTAAATTTTCTTTTAAGTCTAAGCAGTGCTTTTCTATCACACAATAGAGCCAAAGCATCCCTCCACTTCAACCAACCAACTTGAATTCTACTAATAACATTCCCATCTATATCACCATCACTTTGAACAATAGATCTAAGGTATCTAAAGCGTTCACACCTTTTAATATGGTTCTACCTTCTTCGTTAATCACTCCAAAATCGTAGCCACTATGAATATTTTTAAAATCTTCTACCACACCAACATGTTCATTTAAATCTCTTCCAATAAATATTCTTTCTTCAAGAGATATCATTTGTATTAAGTCTTCTAGGTCACTCCAGAATTGTTCTTTATAACATATATTTAAACCTACTTGAGGAACATAAGCACTTATAATATTAAAAATCATAGTATCAACAGTAATCTTAAGTGTTATAATCCTATCTCCAATTCTATTAATTTTTACAACATTATCTATCAAACTCTTATTTATAATTCTAACTACACCATTTCTAGTGCGAGTCTTACCTGAATACTAAAGTTTAAAACCTAAATTATTAATCAACTTAGCATTTTCTCAAACTCATTTAGTTTCTTGAATACATAAGATATTTATCTTTCTATTAATCAAAATATCAATTAATTCCATTAATTTACCTGTAAGAGTACTTATATTTCAAGATTTTATTCTAATATTAGTTCAATGGACTAACTTCTTTACTCGCATTCATCCGTAATGTGGGAACCCTTGCTTATTTGACACTACACCAGGGCGCCAGTGTAGCGGCCCTTGCACACTTTTCACTGTACTCAGGTCATACAATATGTCGCTTCCAGGGGACACCTTAACATTTACACAAATGATCAAAATGATTCATGTCATGATTTTTCACTTTATGTTGGTTGTTGACTACCTAACACAACCCCTACTTTTCAGCTTCTACATATGTACCACACAATTCTTATGTATTTATATATCTAACACCTGAAGTTTGATATTTATATTTATGACACTTCGGTGTTATAAATATGTGCATGAAACAATGTATTTCATTATTAAAAAGTTAGTAATAATAGTATTTTCGTGTGATATTATAGGTCTTAAGTGGTATGCACTTAAATATCAAAGTTTAGGTGTTAGATATATAAAAATATAAGAATTATGCGGTATCTATGCAAATGACCCAAGAAAGAAAATCGAAGCAAGCAAAATATAATTACTTTGAAAGAAAGAATTCTAGGAGCCGGGAAACGTTGTTCGCTTAGCTCTTCAGCCAAAGTTCGACAAGCTGCTAAGGCCGCTGCACTTTTCCCTTCGTCCGCCGAAAGTTCATTTCCCTACAAACATAAATAAAGAATAACATGTAAACATTAAATAATTATTGACAATTTGCAGAATTAACGTACATGAAGTTCCCACATGCCATTAGTCAAAAAAGTAGTTTACACAGGAACNCGAAAGTTCATTTCCCTACAAACATAAATAAAGAATGTCATGTAAACATTAAATAATTATTGACAATTTGCAGAATTAAAGTACATGAAGTTCCCACATGCCATTACTCAAAAAAGTAGTTTACACAGGATTATGAAAATAAGAAGTTAAATTAAAATTATATATACATCAATTATAAATCTAATAACAGGCCAAAAGCCCGTCAGCTGTTTATTATCTGTTATGTTTCATTTATAATAAAAAAAGCATGTTATATTATATCACAGAACGACAAAATTCTACAATGTAATGTATGATGACTTCACTAATAAGGTAGACATGGACTTTGTTCATTTGGTAACAAATTTGAAGAATAGGAAGGAATAACAAAAATATTGAATTGGTAATATATCATATCTAACAAAGTATTAGAGCATAATCTAATGTTAAATCAAGACAAATCAATTATACACAAATTAATTAAATAACATTTCATAGAGGCATCTACATACATACCACCCAATTCTTAAGAATTTACATATCTAACATCTACACTTTGCTTTTCACATTTATACCAACCAAATCTTTCATATCACATAAAAATATCACTATTTTAACTTCTAAAAAGTGAAATCCACCTTGTCATGCAAAGGTGAGGTGGCATATATGTAAAAGTTAAAGTTTAGGTGTTAGGTAAATACACAAGAATTGAGTGGTACGTATGTAAATCTTCCTATTTCATAACAAGTAGTCAACTCTTAAATTGAATTGCCTTATTACAACTTAAGTTATTAACCTTAATAAACAAATTTTTTCTGTAGTTTTTACAGTAGCTATCTTCAGAGTATGTAGCATACATTGGAGACTCAAGTTGCCCGTGGTTTGTCTTAAGAATTCACGCGGTTCTCTTTTCAATTAGCTGCTTCATGGGGATTGATTTATTTTTAATTGATAATTACAAATAGAAATCTAGGACATGGTAAGAAAGTGTTGAAACTAAAAGAGCATTGCTTGCTGTGTGAAAATCTTCCTTCTCAAATTTAAATTTGGGAAATTTACATACATACCACACAATTCTTATGCATCTACATATCTAACACCCAAAGTTCGATATTTACACTTATAAAATATTTTTGTGATAAGTTTATGTATGAAAATATGTATTCACTTTTAAAAGATAATGATGGCAATATTTTTGTTGTGATGTTAAATATTTAAGTGCAATGCATATAAATATGAAGGTTTAGGTGCCAAATAAATAAATACAAAAGAGAATTGGATGGTATGTATATAATGCCCCTATAAATTCCATCAAAAGACTTCAAAATTTTGTGAGGTTATCACATAGAATAAATGTAAAGTTTATTGTTGACCAAATTCCGAAGTGAAAATCCATGTTTTTTTTCCAAAATTGCAAACCTAATCTGTCCCCAAATCTCTGATTGTTGTGGGCAGCAGTGAGGTTGACTTCAGATTCTTACTATTTCATTGAGATGGACATTAAAAAAATAGATGTAACACACTAGTATGGTTCCAAATATTGGATGGACTAGAAGTNTTAATATATTCAAACTAAATTGTAAAAAGTAAAAAGCCTAAACCCTAACCCCACATTACTGTTCGCCTGTTCGACACTTCGGCTTCCCTTTCGGCATACCCTCTCGAAAGATTTCGGCCGACACACTTCGTCTCAAAACCACGAAAAGCTTTGTCTCGTCGAGAGCTTAGGGTTGAATATTTGTGTTCGTTCTCTAATCTCTACTTCTACTTGTCTTCCATAGAGTATATTTGTACTCGTCGGGTCAGCATTGGATTGATTACTCTGTATTCTTGCTTCATATTGTTCTTAGTGGATGTCTTAGATGATAATTTTAGGAAATACAATACAGGGATGATAGTAGAAAATGGGATATTCTTGCATCTTACAGATGAATAGTGGATGAAAACAATGTCATATTATGAACTGGGTTGATAGTGCGAAGCATGTTTTTGAATATCTTACAGAAAAGAACTCCTAGGTCTCATTTCAAGTCTCAAGAGACCTCACTTATATGGTACTACAAGCATGCATATGTTGAATTTGGAAAAATTCAAGCAAGAGACATGCTACAGCGTTTAGGGACATGTCTAATATCTAATGCAGTTATTGACGTCATCCAAGGCAGTCGATCGGTTGAAGTTAGTTTAGTGGGAGTCACTAAGGGCGCAACAATTGATCGAATATTGAGATAAATTGTGCATAGCAAGAACATGGTTACACCAATAGATTATGTTTTATGCATAAGAAACTTCCTAGGAGAGGATAAGGATATGGAAGTTCTCTGAGAGCCACTCGAGTCCTAAGGGGTGTGTTAGGAATCAACAAGGGGGAAAGAAATGCATATTAAATGGAAATGATTGCCAGATTATGATACCATGTGGGAGTTATAAGACTTGATCCAACAATAGTTTGCTCACTTCTACCTTGAGGGTAAAGTTTCCTTTTAGGAAAGGAGTAATGTTAGCTCCCGCAATATAATTTAAAGACTTATCTTAAGTGCAAAACTAAAAGGGCAATTTACTTATTTATTGGTTATTATTGTAGGGTATAAATAGGGCTTAATATATTTAAGATTATGTTATGTGTGATTGTTATCTTAATTATTAGGGTTAGGGTTTAGGAGAGATCGCTTACCTCGTGTTTAACTCTTATGTATTCGGGATTGTACTATTTTGACGAAATATAATCTATTATCCATGCCCTAATTTTTACGAAAACTTGTCTTGTTCCTATCATATGCATGAAAAACTTGGGAGCAAATAGATACACACATAACACTCAATTCTAATGAATTTACTTCTCTAACACCTCTACTTTAATTTTTACATATATATGTCACCTTACCTATGCATTAAAGAGTGAGTTTTACTTTTTGAAAGTTAAAATTGTGATATTTTTGATGTGATAAGAAAGATTTGGGCAGTGTAAATACAAAAAGTAAATTTAGGTGTTTGATATAAAAATATGTAAGAATTAAGTGGTAATTCACCATCAACAAATTTTCATCATTCGACACAGATATCGATGAGTGGTATGAATCTTGAGGAAAATTTTTTAGCAAGAAATATTCAAATTTCAAATAAAAATCATCCAAAACTCTGATCCTAACAAACTTACAAACAAATTGACTAACTCGACAAGATGAATGCAATGACACAAACATTGACCCAATCCGAGTCAAATTAAGCCTAGATCGAGCCGTTAAACCATTTTTTGAAGCTTTTGGTGCCCAATTGAGAGGTAAAAGATATTCTAAATCTGATAAGCTTATTGTCAAATCGAGCACCTTGATAAAATGAATAATCCAACGAGCCCAAGATCACCAAATTTTGATATTAAGGCACTCAAATGTCTACAAAACATCGTCCGATCAAGAGAACATCTAAAGTTCTTCCGATGGAGTGGTCCAGGTTCCTTCCTTATTAGCATGAAACCTCTCCCAGACTATAAATAGAGCCCTAACCCCTTCTTCAGCAGGACATGGACCGAGATCTAAGCTTGAAGGACCAGGAGGAGCTGAAGCTTAGTGTTTTCTTTGAACGGAAGATTCGGCGAACGCTTCCCACTCTTGCAACTATCGAACACCATCTATAACCGCTCTTCAGCCACTGTCGACAAACATTAGCCACCACCTATTCCTTACAACAAAACTCCCTACAAAATCACAACATACATCGTAGAATCCCGATGTATGTTGCAAAGAAACGAAGCACCGGATGATATACACACCAAAGATGGTGTAACAATACACCCCAAAGAGTGTAACTCCTAGCTACAACCAGCTTCACCAACTACGATCTACATGGTACGCACTCATGTGACTCCTGCTCCTGACTTTGCGGCCTATAGACGTCATCGCAACTCATCACTACACGGTACATGGCCAACTAAGGGCTACGTGGCTCACAGCTCATGCAGCTCCTGACCCCAACCCCAACAATCTACAAATGTTATTGCAGTTCACCACTATAGTGTTTGTGACCAACTACAACCTATGTGGTCCACAGCTCATGCAGTTGTCGACTTCGTCCCTTGCAACCTAAAGATATCATCGCAACCTACCACTACGTCTTAAGAGACTCACAACTCACACAGCCGCTAACTCCAGCCTCTATGGCCTATATAGGTTATTATAACTCTTGACTTCGATCCTGATGATCTACGAACGTCATCGCAGCTGTCCACTACGATGTATATGCAAAATTGAAGTATCTCATCCTGTTTACTTTTCTTTTATTTGTGTGTGTGCTGAATCTTCATTCAACGCTAAGATGCTAAATTATTAATCTACTTCCGTGGACCTTTCAACACGCATCAGGTGATATGTAGGTAATTGCCCATGAATAAGATTATTTTCAATGTACTTAAAAATAACAAAATCGGAACAAATGAATTATTGTCAGCCACAGAATATTTAATATAGGAGGAAACGAGATGGAAGATACAAATGAGAATAATTCATTCATACTTTGACTTATAGAAAAAGCAAAAGCATGAATCATAACAAAAAAAGTCCTATTAAGATCAAAATATGTTGTGGAGCCGTGGAGGGACCAATAAAAACAAACCTTTATCCCACTAAGTGGGGTCGGCTACATGAAACCTTTTTCTCCATTATGTCCTATTGAGTGCCATATTTTTATTTAATTCTAATAAATTAAGATCATTTTCTTATAGAATATGCCCAAGTTTTTCAAGGTCTGCCTCTGCCTTTCTTAACATAAGTCGAATCTAATACATCTACTCTCCTAATCTAGACCATCTAAGAAGAGTCTCTCTGACACCAACCCTATCAAAGATATATTCATTTCACATTGTCTCTAAGCGTAAAACCACTCATCCACCTAAGCATTCTCATCTCGGCAACACTTAGTTTTATGCATGTCTTTTAAAGGCCAACATTCAACGTCATAGAGCATTCTAGGTCTCACCACCATCTTATTAAATTTTCTTTTCAGTCTAAGCAGGTACTTTTCTATCACACAATAGAACCAAAGCATCCCTCCACTTCAACCAACCAACTTGAATTCTACTAATAAAATTCCTNATAGAGCCAAAGCATCCCTCCACTTCAACCAACCAACTTGAATTCTACTAATAACATTCCCATCTATATCACTATCACTTTGAACAATAGATCTAAGGTATCTAAAGCGTTCACACCTTTTAATATGGTTCTACANATTCCTATCTATATCACCATCACTTTGAACAATAGATCTAAGGTATCTAAAGCGTTCACACCTTTTAATATGATTCTACCTTCTTCGTTAATCACTCCAAAATCGTAGCCACCATGAATATTTTTAAAATCTTCTACCACTCCACTAACATGTTCATTTAAATCTCCTCCAATAAAGATTCTTTCTTCAAGAGGTATCATTTGTATTAAGTCTTCTAGGTCACTCCAAAATTGTTCTTTATAACTTATATTTAAACCTACTTTAGGAGCATAAGCACTTATTATATTAAAAATCATAGTATCAACTATAATCTTTAGGGATATAATTCTATCTCCAATTCTATTAATTTTTACAACATTATCTATCAAAAAACATTATCTATCAAACTCTTATCTATAATTATAACTACACCATTTCTAGTGCGAGTCTTACCTGAATACTAAAATTTAAAACCTAAATTATCAATCAACTTAGCATTTTCTCGAACTCATTTAGTTTCTTGAATACATAAGATATTTATCTTTCTATGAATCAAAATATCAATTAATTCCATTAATTTACCTTTAAGAGTACTTATATTTCAAGATCTTATCCTAATATTAATTCAATGGACTAACTTCTTTACTCACATTCGTCTGTAATGTGAGAACCCTTGCTTATTTGACACTACATCAGGGCGCCAGTGTAACGGCCCTTGCACACTTTTCATTGTACTCAGGTCATACAATGCGTCGTTTCCAGGGGACACCTTAACATTTACACAAATGATCAAAATGATTCATGTCATGATTTTTCATTTTATGTTGGTTGTTGACTACCTAACACAACCCTCCACTTTTCAACTTCTACATACGTACCACACAATTCTTATGTATTTATATATCTAACCGCTAAAGTTTGATATTTATATTTATGGCACTTCGGTGTTATAAATATGTGCATGAATCGGTATATTTCATTGTTAAAAAGTTAGTAATAATGGTATTTTTGATGTGATATTAAAGGTCTTAAGTGGTATGCACTTAAATATCTAAAAATATAAGAATTATGCGGTATGTATGCAAATGACCCAAGAAAGAAAATCGAAGCAAGCAAAATATAATTACTTTGAAAGAAAGAATTCTAGGAGCCGGGAAACGTTGTTCGCTTAGCTCTTCAGCCAAAGTTCGACAAGCTGCTAAGGCCGCTGCACTTTTCCCTTCGTCCGCCGAAAGTTCATTTCCCTACAAACATAAATAAAGAATGTCATGTAAACATTAAATAATTATTGACAATTTGCACGATTTGCAGAATTAACGTACATGAAGTTCCCACATGCCATTAGTCAAAAAAAGTAGTTTACACAGGAATATGAAAATAAGAAGTTAAATTAAATTTATATATACATCAATTATAAATCTAATAACAGGCCAAAATCCCGTCAGCTGTTTATTATCTATTATGTTTCATTTATAATAAAAAAAGCATGTTATATTATATCACAGAACGACAAAAATCTACGATGTAATGTATGATGAGCTCACTAATAAGGTAGACATGGACTTTGTTCGTTTGGTAACAAATTTGAAGAAGAGGAAGGAATAACAAAAATATTGAATTGGTAATATACCATATCTAACAAAGTATTAGAGCATAATCTAACGTTAAATCAAGACAAATTAATTAAATAACATTTCATAGAGGCATTTACATACATACCACCCAATTCTTAAGAATTTACATATCTAACATCTACACTTTGCTTTTCACATTTATACCAACCAAATCTTTCATATCACATAAAAATATCACTATTTTAACTTCTAAAAAGTGAAATCCACCTTGTCATGCAAAGGTGAGGTGGCATATATGTAAAAGTTAAAGTTTAGGTGTTAGGTAAATACACAAGAATTGAGTGGTACGTATGTAAATCTTCCTATTTCATAACAAGTAGTCAACTCTTAAATTGAATTGCCTTATTACAACTTAAGTTATTAACCTTAATAAACAATTTTTTTCTGTAGTTTTTACAGTAGCTATCTTCAGAGTATGTAGCATACATTGGAGACTCAAGTTGCCCTTGGTTTGTCTTAAGAATTCACGCGGTTCTCTTTTCAATTAGCTGCTTCATGGGGATTGATTTATTTTTAATTGATAATTACAAATAGAAATCTAGGACATGGTAAGAAAGTGTTGAAACTAAAAGAGCATTGCTTGCTGTGTGAAAATCTTCCTTCTCAAATTTAAATTTGGGAAATTTACATACATACCACACAATTCTTATGCATCTACATATCTAACACCCAAAGTTCGATATTTACACTTATAAAATATTTTTGTGATAAGTTTATGTATGAAAATATGTATTCACTTTTAAAAGATAATGATGGCAATATTTTTGTTGTGATGTTAAATATTTAAGTGCAATGCATATAAATATGAAGGTTTAGGTGCCAAATAAATAAATACAAAAGAGAATTGGATGGTATGTATATAATGCCCCTATAAATTCCATCAAAAGACTTCAAAATTTTGTGAGGTTATCACATAGAATAAATGTAAAGTTTATTGTTGACCAAATTCCGAAGTGAAAATCCATGTTTTTTTTCCAAAATTGCAAACCTAATCTGTCCCCAAATCTCTGATTGTTGTGGGCAGCAGTGAGGTTGACTTCAGATTCTTACTATTTCATTGAGATGGACATTAAAAAAATAGATGTAACACACTAGTATGGTTCCAAATATTGGATGGACTAGAAGTTTTTTTTTAAAATTTGTCGACCAAAGAATGCAGAGACAAAACTTGTGAATTCAAGAGAAATATAGCCAAACATACAAAATGGATTTCAGTAAGACATCTAGTCTTCTAACTAGATCATCAGGTGGTCGACATTTAATGTGACCAAACCATCTAAGACGACTCTCTCTAATTTTGTCCGTCGCTAGAGCTAAACCAACCCTATCACAGATATATTCATTTTGCATTTTGTCTCTAAGTGTAAAGCCACTCATCCACCTAATCATTCTCATCTCGACAACACTCAACTTAGTTTTATACCTCTCTTTTAAAGGCCAACATTCAACGCCACAGAGCATAGTAGGTCTCACCACCATCTTATAAAATTTTCCTTTTAGCCTAAGCAGAACTTTTCTATCACACAATAGGCACGAGCATTCCTCCACTTCAACCAACCAATTTGAACTCTACTAATAACATCCCCATCAATATCACCATCACTTTGAACAATAGAATTGAGATATCTAAAGCGTTCACACCTTTTAATAATTTGATCACCATAATAACATTTCTGCCACTAGAGCTACTACTACTAAAATTACATTTCATGTATTTAGTTCTAGTTCTACTCAAATGAAGACCTTTGGTAAATGTAGAGGATTGCCTTTCGAAATACATGGCAACCCACAGCAAAAGTTTTGTGTACACCAGAAGAGAAAAGGAAAGTAATATAGTTCAAGCATGAAAAAAGGAAAACAGAAAAGTGCATTTAAATAAGGTAATTTGCATGCATAACACACAATTTTTATGTAATTAAATTTCTAACACATAAATTTTGATATTTACATTGTAACACTTTGGTGTTATATAACATGCACAAAAAGGTATATTTTAATTTTAAAAAGGTAATAATAGTGGTATTTTTATGTGATGTTAAAAATTTGAGTGGTAATGCATGCATATATCAAATTCTAGGGGTTAGATGTCCAAATATATAAAAATTGTGTGGCATGTATGTAAGTGCCGCTAAGACCCTTATATACAACACCTACAAGTCTTGGAATGCATAAGAAGATGCCCGTGGCCCACCAAGACCAAACAATAACACAACACAAAATGGGCAATAGTTGTATGGGTGGTGAAAATGCAATTGGCCCAAACTTGGCTGTGGGTTGGCCGACATAATAAGGAAATTTATTTTTCTATATTAAATATCACCACGACACTACAATGACTGGTATGCCTACAGAGCGATCCAACTTACACTTGAAATGAAATATATGCTTTAGTATCGTCAATTTCTAGAAAATTAAATGAGGTATTCACATACATACCACCCAATTCATATGTATTTACATATCTAACAACTAAACATTACTTTTTTACATTTATACCGCCCAAAATTTTCATCACATAAAAAATGCCATCATTTTAGCTTTTAAGAAAGTGAGATACACCTTTTCATGCTTATGTAAGGTGGTATGTATGTAAAAATTAAAGTTTAGGTGTCATATATGTAAATCATAGGAATTGAGTGGTATGTATGTAAACCTTCCAAATTATATGTATATGCAAATGTGCTTTGACTTGCATGCTCTCCTAATCATGCCACAATATAAATATGATTTGGAATAAGCAATCGTACGTACAATTTGGTTAGCAATCTATTGCATGATTGAATAAACTATTTAACGATATCATCGAAAACTATGTTATGATATCATGGCATGGGCTCATACAATTACACTTTCTAGAGCCAAAAAATATCCAGTTTCAAACAAATTTTGTTATTTTTTTCATAATTTTAAGAGTATTGATTTAGGTATTAGCTTCGTCCATGGCTTAAATTCCTACATGACAAAGCTTGCAGAATGAACGTTTTCACTATTTACTTATCATCTTTAAGCTATTTTGATGCCATTTCTTCATCACAGGCTATTGGCGTCAACAATAAAGACATGAAGAGAGAGGGTAGAGAAACAAAGCCCATTTTTTGAGGCCTTGTGTTAGCTGAAGAACAAGTCAACAGAGGAAGTTGCTTTAGTCATGATAGAAATTCCCCTTCAAATTTCATTAATTGTTAAATCTCGCATGAGTTTTTTATGATTGTTGGTCCACATGATTTTGCATATATGCTTTGATAAGTCCACATGATAATTTTAGTTGTATGATTTGAGATGTCACATTTGTTAATATGAAAAAATGCATATATGCATTGAACGTGAATGACTTATGGCATTATATGTTCCTCTATTTGTCCAATTTGTAATATTGTATCTTCAAAATTTTGAAAAATGTTCATGTATGTTGCATTGCATGTACTGTTCATACGACAAGCTATATTATTTATTTTTAATACATAATTAGTTCATGCTCAGTTACATAGGTTATTTTATAGGGGCAGTTACTTATATACCACACATTTTTTATATATTTACATATCTAGCATTTAAAATTTCATATTTACATACGTGCCATTCAAATCTTTGACATTACAAAAAAAATTCCACTATCACTAACTTTTTAAGAGTGAAATATGCCTTTTCATGTACAAGTTTTAACATCAAAATGTTATAAATGTAATTATCAAACTAAGTGTTAAATACACAAATACATAAGAATTTTGGGGTAGATATGTAAGTTTCCCTATTTTATATTATTTATTCTATCACCATGTATCATTTATCAAAATGTTGGGTGCGATACATAATTGTCTTAGAGCATATAATTGGGGGAAGAAACTTTAGTTTCAATACATCAATCAATTGATTAAAATATGAGCTAATAACTCTTATTTATAGAAAAATGGTTAGATAGGTAAAATGAAATCAAATATAATACTAATTCAAATTCAAAGCCTGATTTTAAAATAAATAAATTTTAAAACCTGATAAAAATAAATAAATATTAAATATTAGAAAATAAAGTAAACATAATTAATTATGTTGCATCAATTCTCATGGTTTCTTTAAAAGTTAGACAAAAGCTATTAGCTTAGAAATCTAATGAGCATAGTGGAAGTGAAGAAACTACATCATAAACAACTTTTGAATCTTGAGTGTGGAAAGTGAACACAAAAAAGCCTAACCCAGAGGCTTCAGATCTAAATATCCCAATGCGTTATATATCTTTCTAAAAATAATTCCAAAAAAAAAAAAATCCAAAAATCATATGTAAGTGGCAAATTTGATAACGCAANACAACTTTTGAATCTTGAGTGTGGAAAGTGAACACAAAAAAGCCTAACCCAGAGGCTTCAGATCTAAATATCTCAATGCGTTATATATCTTTCTAAAAATAATTCCAAGAAAAAAAAAATCCCAAAATCATATGTAAGTGGCAAATTTGATAACGCAGNACAAAAGACAAAAAAATGCAAAGCAAGAGCCACTAATAATAGAAAATGACAAACAAATATAAGATTGAAATCAGCTATGTAAGCCACCTTAGCCTAGTGGTTGAGAGCCTTATCCTTCAATCAAGAGGTTATGGATTCAAGGCATTGCATATGCGGTGTGCATGTGTTTGGGTGTGTGCGANATTATTGTAATTATTCCTTTCAATGATATGTAATTTAAGGATGAGATGAGAAGAAAACTTGGTGTCCTCAAGGGTTGTTTGATGAATTCCTTAGTGGCTCAAAGGCTAGGATCGGAAGCTATGAGAGGGTGGAATTGTAGAACAAGGCTATGGATAGTTGTGGAGAAAAGTGTGAAAATAGTCCCCTATGTTTTTAAAGAGTCAATTTAATCCCACAGTCTATAAAATGTCAATTTAGCCTCCATATTCTTTTAATATGGGCTAAAATAATCCCCACAAAAACTATTTTAACCCTAATTTAGAGAGTTTAAGATTAATTTGACATTTTATAAATGTTGGGACTTAAATAGCCCCATGTAAATGGTCAAGAGTCGGCACTTTACTCGATAGTTGTGTTTGAGAATTTGTTTACAATCAAAATATTGATTGTGAGAAGAAGATGCAATGATTAAAAAAATAAACGAGCACAATTGCANGATAGTTGTGTTTGAGAATTTGTTTACAATCAAAATATTGATTGTGAGAAGAAGATGCAATGATTAAAAAAAATAAACGAGCACCATTGCAATCGTAGCAACCAACTAATACAANTGCAATCGTAGCAACCAACTAATACAGAAGACAAAAAAATGCAAAGCAAGAGCCACTAATAATAGAAAATGAAAAACAAATATAAGATTGAAATCAGTTATGTAAGCCACCTTAGCCTCGTGGTTGAGAGCCTTATCCTTCAATCAAGAGGTTATGGATTCAAGGCATTGCATATGCGGTGAGCATGTGTTTGGGTGTGTGCGAAAAAAAAAAGATTGAAATCAGCTCTAATACAAATTCAAATTCAAAACTAAAAACTATCTAAAAGTATAATTCATCCTGATTTCAAACTAAAATAAGCCCAGAAATCATAAAAAATTGAAATAAATCCTAAAGTATTAGAAAATAAATTAAATATAATTATAAGGTTGCATTACACTCGCATCGTATATTCAAATCAAGACCAATCTTGTCCTTCAAATTGATACAAAGGAAATAAAGTTTAATATTGGAAATATAGTACAAAATTCAATATTGGACATCCCTTCTTATCAGAGATCATTAAGACAAAAACTGATGCATGAAAGAGATGCAAATATAGGACAACTCTCAGAGGAATAAATGGCCAAAAATAAGTGTGATGAAAAAAAGGGAAGATTTATATACAGGCCATTCAATACCTATATATCTATTTATCTAAAGCCTAAACTTCAATTTTTTACATATATACCACCTTTCATATGCATGAAAAAGGTGTATTCCACTTTTTAAAAGTTAATAAAGTGATACTTTCNTACACTCGCATCGTATATTCAAATCAAGACCAATCTTGTCCTTCAAATTGATACAAAGGAAATAAAGTTTAAGACCCCAAAAAGATTGAATAAGCGCTACTAAAAATGAGTAGGCAAAATTCAATATTGGACATCCCTTCTTATCAGAGATCATTAAGACAAAAACTGATGCTTGAAAGAGATGCAAATATAGTACAACTCTCAGAGGAATAAATGGCCAAAAATAAGTGTGATGAAAAAAAGGGAAGATTTATATACAGGCCATTCAATACCTATATATCTATTTATCTAACGCCTAAACTTCAATTTTTTACATATCCTTTCATATGCATGAAAAAGGTGTATGCATGAAAAAGGTGTATTCCACTTTTTAAAAGTTAATAAAGTGATACTTTTCTGTGATATGAAAGATTTAAGTCAAATAAATGTAAAATATAGAATTTAGGTGTTAAATTGTAAATATATGGGAATTGAGTGGCATGTATGTAAACTCCCCAAAAAAGAGTAATTTATTGATGAGTGGATAATGCGATTAATGAACACGACAACAGACAACCATAACAAAGTAACAAAAATAAATATCAATATTAAAGTGGACACAACAAATCAAAAATGTGCAAAATTAGAATTACATACCAGCCATATGAAAATATCCGTTCCGTGATCGAGCACAACAGCAGCATTTGACTGCATCGAAAGATCATAAGATGG
>JXCR01097990.1:758018-779974 GCA_002079205.1 Phalaenopsis hybrid cultivar | reverse complement strand
CAATGGAATTTGTTGGATCGACAAGTTCTGGGAGTTATTCGATTGACCTTATCGAGGTCCGTTGCACACAATGTCGTCAAGGAGAGGATGACTGTAGATCTCATGGCAACCCTGTCAGGTATGTATGAAAAGTCATCGACGAATAACAAGGTGTACTTGATGAAGACGTTATTCAACTTGAAGATAGCAGAATGTGTCCTGTTGTTCAACACCTAAATGATTTCAATACTATCACAAATCAATTATCGTCTGTTGAAATTGATTTTGACNAATATAGTTCAAGCATGAAAAAAGGAAAACAGAAAAGTGCATTTAAATAAGGTAATTTGCATGCATAACACACAATTTTTATGTAATTAAATTTCTAACACATAAATTTTGATATTTACATTGTAACACTTTGGTGTTATATAACATGCACAAAAAGGTATATTTTAATTTTAAAAAGGTAATAATAGTGGTATTTTTATGTGATGTTAAAAATTTGAGTGGTAATGCATGCATATATCAAATTCTAGGGGTTAGATGTCCAAATATATAAAAATTGTGTGGCATGTATGTAAGTGCCGCTAAGACCCTTATATACNTCAATAAAGAAAAACAAAATTCCGTTCTAATCAAAGATCAATAGCACAAAATTTTCAAGTTGTGATTGAAGTAAAGAACAATGGCAATAAGGTCAGATCAATAGCACAAAATTTTCAAGTTGTGATTGAAGTGAAGAACAATGGCAATAAGGTCCTCAAAGTAATTGAATCAGAGAACAATGATTTACTAATACACGCACACATACACACATTATTTCTTTTACGTAATTTTTGTGCATAAGCATACCATAACATATTTCTCTTCTCATTGGTGATTTTGACAAAAATTACATCGCACTTAATCTTCCTTCGGTTAAAGATTGCATGTATATCAACCAAGTAGAAGCTACATAACAATATATCTACCACCACCGAACAATAACGAGGTTGTCACTATGTTTTGGCTAAGTATGACAACAATCAGAGCATTCATCTTTTAAACTTTGGATCAAAAATATTTGAGGTAGAAGAAAAATTCAATCAAATCAATAAATAATAATGTAATGGTCATCATACTTCCTAACATTAAAGATCAAGATTAGACTATCCTCAAGTTCAACGATTCTTAAAACTAACTGGATCGAATTTTAAAGATTTTTCAAAATTTTAGTCCTCATGCTTTCATGCAATGCAATCGTTATGAGAGATAATATAGAAATAATGCATTTATGTGTGCCTCAACAGGTCACTACACTGCATATGGGCGTTGAGGTGTCAGATTAGCCTTTACGAAAATTGAGCTCGAAGTCATTAAATTTTAGATATGGGAGAACTCATGTAAAGAGATAAGGGTGTTAACCAGAGATAGGGGGAAAAACATGATTGTTGCAGGGGGACTGCATGAAGACAGGAGTCGTGCGCATGAGAATGCGAGAGATAGAAGCATGTGTCGTGGGAGATAGACAAGGGGCAAGTCATGTGTTGTAGCAAATGCATTCAAAAGAGAGATGCATGGGTTCAAGAAAAGGGAATTTGAGGGCCAATACCTAGGGCTTTGAGGAGGTTGTGCGGAAGATAAATGTTTGTGGGCTGGCAGTGTAGCATGAAGAGGAGTTAAAGCATGGAGAGAGGGAAGGGTTGAGGGACATTGACACTAAAAATTAAATTACACACGCTGAGGAGGAAAGCATATACAAGAGCATATCAAGTACATAATGGAGAATAAGTTCTTTCCCCTTAACATGCATAATGCACAATATAGTCGCTCAATCCCAAATTAAATAAGCTAAATTCGTAGTGAATCAAAATAGGTAACAAAATAATCATTTTTCGAACACATACGGAATGACATAACAATCAAACCGCCTCATTAAAAAATCAAAACATGGTGCAACAACCTCCAATTTTCAAGATAAGCAAAAGAAAATGACATTTCTTTAAAGGATGCTCAACTTTCAAAGTCCACTTCATAATTTATGAACAAAAGAGATGCTGCATTCCAAAGACAATAGGCATTAATTCAATGGCGAATTGAACAAACTAGAATATGGGAAGGCATGCAAACGATGGATGATAGGACGCTAGGGAGATTAGCATGAGGAATGAGAGGCCAGGACTAGCATCCGCGTAGAGATCATTTGTCATAGCTTGGAGAGGGCATGCAAGAGATGGGAAGCGTGAACATGGAGACAGTTGCANCGAAAGTTCATTTCCCTACAAACATAAATAAAGAATGTCATGTAAACATTAAATAATTATTGACAATTTGCACGATTTGCAGAATTAACGTACATGAAGTTCCCACATGCCATTAGTCAAAAAAAGTAGTTTACACAGGAATATGAAAATAAGAAGTTAAATTAAATTTATATATACATCAATTATAAATCTAATAACAGGCCAAAATCCCGTCAGCTGTTTATTATCTGTTATGTTTCATTTATAATAAAAAAAGCATGTTATATTATATCACAGAACGACAAAAATCTACGATGTAATGTATGATGAGCTCACTAATAAGGTAGACATGGACTTTGTTCGTTTGGTAACAAATTTGAAGAAGAGGAAGGAATAACAAAAATATTGAATTGGTAATATACCATATCTAACAAAGTATTAGAGCATAATCTAACNAAGAAGTTAAATTAAAATTATATATACATCAATTATAAATCTAATAACAGGCCAAAAGCCCGTCAGCTGTTTGTTATCTATTATGTTTCATTTATAGTAAAAAAAGCATGTTATATTATATCACAGAACGACAAAAATCTACGATGTAATGTATGATGAGCTCACTAATAAGGTAGACATGGACTTTGTTCGTTTGGTAAAAAATTTGAAGAAGAGGAAGGAATAACAAAAATATTGAATTGGTAATATATCATATCTAACAAAGTATTAGAGCATAATCTAATGTTAAATCAAGACAAATTAATTAAATAACATTTCATAGAGGCATTTACATACATACCACCCAATTCTTATGAATTTACATATCTAACATACACTTTGCTTTTCACATTCATACCAACCAAATCTTTCATATCACATAAAAATATCACTATTTTAACTTTTAAAAAGTGAAATCCACCTTGTCATGCAAAGGTGAGGTGGCATATATGTAAAAGTTAAAGTTTAGGTGTTAGATAGGTAAATACACAAGAATTGAGTGATACGTATGTAAATCTTCCTATTTCATAATAAGTAGTCAACTCTTAAATTGAATTGCCTTATTACAACTTAAGTTATTAACCTTAATAAACAAATTTTTTCTGCAGTTTTTACTGTAGCTGTCTTCAAAGTATGTAGCATACATTGGAGACTCAAGTTGCCCGTGGTTTAAGTCTTAAGAATTCACGCGGTTCTCTTTTCAATTAGCTGCTTCATGGGGATTGATTTATTTTTAATTGATAATTACAAATAGAAATCTAGGACATGGTAAGAAAGTGTTGAAACTAAAAGAGCATTGCTTGCTGTGTGAAAATCTTCCTTCTCAAATTTAAATTTGGGAAATTTACATACATACCACACAATTCTTATGCATCTACATATCTAACACCCAAAGTTCGATATTTACACTTATAAAATATTTATGTGAAAAATTTATGCATGAAAATATGTATTCACTTTTAAAAAGATAATGATGGCAATATTTTTGTTGTGATGTTAAATATTTAAGTGCAATGCACATAAATATGAAGGTTTAGGTGCCAGATAAATAAATACAAAAGAATTGGATGGTATGTATATAATGCCCCTATCAATTCCATCAAAACACTTCGAAATTTTGTGAGGTTATCTCATAGAATAAATGTAAAGTTTATTGTTGACCAAATTCTGAAGTGAAAATCTATGTTTTTTTCCAAAATTGCAAACCTAATCTGTCCCCAAATCTCTGATTGTTGTGGGCAGCAGTGAAGTTGACTTCAGATTCTTACTATTTCATTGAGATGGACAAAAAAAAAAAAAGATGAACACACGAGTATGGTTCCAAATATTGGATGGACTAGAAGTTTTTTTTTAAATTTGTCGACCAAAGAATGCAGAGACAAAACTTGTGAATTCAAGAGAAATATATTCAAGACATACAAAATGGATTTCAGCAAGACATCTAGTTTTCTAACTAGATCATCAAGCGGTCGGCATTTAATGTGACCAAACCATCTAAGACGACTCTCTCTAATTTTGTCCGTCACTAGAGCTACACCAACCCTATCACGGATTTATTCATTTTGCATTTTGTCTCTAAGTGTAAAGCCACTCATCCACCTAATCATTCTCATCTCGACAACACTCAACTTAGTTTTATACCTCTCTTTTAAAGGCCAACATTCAGTGCCACAGAGCATAGTAGGTCTCACCACTATCTTATAAAATTTTTCTTTTAGCCTAAGCGGAACTTTTCTATCACACAATCGGCACAAAGCATTCCTCCACTTCAACCAACCAATTTGAACTCTACTAATAACATCCTCATCAATATCACCATCACTTTGAATAATAGAACCGAGATATCTAAAGCGTTCACACCTTTTAATAATTTAATCACCCATAGTAACATTTCTGCCACTAGAGCTACTACTACTAAAATTACATTTCATGTATTCAGTTCTAGTTCTACTCAAATGAAGACCTTTAGACTCCAAGGTAGACCTCCATAATTCAAGCTTTTCCTAAGCTTTTTCTCTCGTCTTATTCACGAGAAGAATATCATCAGCAAAATACATACACCAAGGCACATCCTCTTGTAAGCGTCCAGTAAGACCATCCATGACTAAAGCAAAAAGATACGGGCTTAAAGGCGATCTCTGATGTAAACCAACAAAAATAGGAAAATATTTGGTCAATCCTCCTTCTGTTCGAACACAAGTAACAATTCTTGTATACACATTGTTAATGACTTGAATATAAGTCATATCAACACCTTTCTTCTCAAGAACTCTCCAAAGGATATCTCTTGGAACCTTATCCCACCGCTCATTATACGTAAGTATTTTTCAATGCACACATGTATTTTTTTCACATATACACTTAGATAATCTCATTTATGCCATACAAAGTTGGCAATGGGGGAACCAAAATAAAATATAGCCCTTGCATTCATTCTCCTCCTTATCATCATAATCAACTTATGGCAAATCTTTCACAAGAAAGTNCCAAGTTACATCCTCCTATAAATGTCCAATTAGATCATCCATAACCAAAGCAAAAAAATATGCGCTTAAAGTAGATCTCTGATGTAATCATGTAGAAATAAGAAAATATTTGGTCAATCCTCCTTCAGTTTGAACACAAGTAACAGCTCTAGTATACAAATCTTTGATGACTTGAATATAAGTCATATCAACACCTTTCTTCTCAAGAACTCTCCAAAGGATATCTCTTGGAACCTTATAGTAAAGTTTTTTCTAAATCAATAAAAATCAAAAGTAGGTTCTCTTCTCTTTGTTATCTCTTAACTTCTTCATCAAACCTCTCAATAAATGTATAGCTTCCATAATAGACTTACTCAGCATAAATCCAAATTGATTAGGAGAAATCTTTGTAATATNGGATATCTCTTGGAACCTTATCGTAAGCTTTTTCTAAATCAATAAAAATCAAATGTCAATTCTCCTTATTATCTTTGAACTTTTCCATCAAACTACTCAATGAACATAGTAGACCTGCCGGGCATAAATCCAAATTGATTATGAGAAATGTTTGCAGTACGTCTTAACCGATGTTCAATTATCCTCTCCCATAATTTTGNCCTATGTTCATTTACCCTCTCCTAATTTTAAAGTATGACACATCAACTTAATCCCTCTATAATTTGCACATTTTTGTGAATCCCCTTTATTTGTAAAAATGGGGACAAAAATAGTCTTCCTCCACTCCTCAAGCATCTTTTTAGTTTTTAAAATAATATTAAAGTGCTTAGNAAGTATGACACATCAACTTAATTCCTCCATAATTTGTACACTCTTGTGCATCCCCTTTATTCTTAAAAATGGCGACCAAAATACTCTCCCTCCACTCCTCAGACATCTTTTTAGTTTTTAAAATAATACTAAAGAGTTTAGTAAGCCAAGAAACTCCCAAATCTCCTAAACATTTTCATACCTCAATTGAGATATCATCAGGTCCTACAGACTTTCCACCCTTAATTTTCTTTACTAATGGGATGGTAAAAATGAAACGTTTTATTATTATTAACGATATTAAAATCTCTAAGGTTGATCGTATTTTCAGAAATTTCATTAAATAATTTATCAAAATAACTCACCAATCTATGTTGAATATTTTTTTCTAAGAAAAACACTTTTTGATTTTCATCTTTAATACACTTTACTTGAGCTAAATCTTTCTTTTATTTCCTCTTTATTTGACTAGTTTATACATATATTTTTCACCCTTCTTAGTATTTAATCTATTATAAATATCATTAAAATCAGAATTTTAGCATCACATATTGTTCATTTAGACTCTCTGCAGGCGTTTGCTTTTCAGTTCTCTAACTTTTACGTTTAAACTTAATTTTTGTAACATAACTTCTTATATTTTATCTTTTCTTGCACATTATTATTCCACCACCAACTATTTTTATTTGAAGAAGTTTTTCTTTTGATTCTCCAAGTATATTTTTTGTTACTTGTTTAATTGCGTTTGTTACTTTATCACATAGCATTTGCTTCATCATGAACTTCTCAAATTTTGAAATCTTAAATTTTATTCATAAAAATATTGTTATTTGTCTTTTAGGTTTTCTAATCTAATTCTACGAAGATGAATCTTAGTATTCATTATTTTACAACTCTTTATCTTGAAATCAAGAACTAATAAACGATATTGGGTACTTAAATCCTCACTTGGAATGACCTTACAATCTTTACAATCACGACGATCTCTTCTTATAAGAAAATAATCAATTTGTGTTTTATTAGATTCATTTTTATAAGCAATAAGATGCTTCTCTCTTTTCTTGAATAAAATATTAGTAATAACAAAATTATACGCTAAAGCAAAATCTAAAATAACTCTACCTTCTTCATTAGTCAATCCAAAACCGTAGCCACCATGAATATTTCTAAAATATTCTACCACTCTACCGACATATTTATTTAAATCTCCTCCAATAAAAATTCTTTCTTCAAGAGTTATCATTTGTATTAAGTCTTCTAAGTCATTCCAGAATTTATTTTTAGACCCTTTATCTAAACCTACTTAAGAAACATAAGCACTTATACTATTAAAAATCTTAGTATCAATGATAATCTTAAGGGCTATAATTCTATCTCCAACTCTATTAATTTTTACAACATTATCTTTCAAACTCTTATCTATAATTACACATACACTATTTCTAGTGTGACTCTTACGAGAGTACTAAAATTTAAAACCTAAGTTATCAATCTCCTTAGCCTTTTCTCTAACCCATTTAGTTTCTTGAATATATAAGATATTAATCTTTCTATGAATCATAATATCAATAAATTTCATTAACTTACCAATAAGAGCACTGATATTCCAAGATTATATCCTAATATTAATTTCAATTGTTTTATGAACTAACTTCTTTACCCGCATCCGTTCGTAATGTGAGAACTCTTACTTATTTGACACTACACCCGAGCGCCGGTGTAGCGGCCCTTGCACACTTTTCACGGAATTCAGGCTATACAGCGAGTGTTAATCAATATGACCGNACATACATACATATATATATATATAGATACATACATGCATACATATATGTATATATATAGCTCAATTATTCTGTTTTCACAATAACTCACCACCATTTTGGAATATCAAAATCAAACGCCGTAGAATTCAATGTCAATTCCACGAGACCGCAACTTTTATCTTTCCCCCCATTTTCACAATTCCTAACCATCATAAAATCGAAGTGAAAACTATTCCAAGTGCCATCAAAGGGGTTACAACTCCACAACCTTTGCTAAATGTAGAGGATTGCCTTTCGAAATACATGGCAACCCACAGCAAAAGTTTTGTGTACACCAGAAGAGAAAAGGAAAGTAATATAGTTCAAGCATGAAAAAAGGAAAACAGAAAAGTGCATTTAAATAAGGTAATTTGCATGCATAACACAATTTATATGTATTTAAATTTCTAACACATAAATTTTGATATTTACATTGTAACACTTTGATGTTATATACCATGCACAAAAAGGTATATTTTAATTTTAAAAAAGGTAGTTAACAGTGGTATTTTTATGTGATGTTAAAAATTTGAGTGGTAATGCATGTATATATCAAATTCTAGGGGTTAGATGTCCAAATATATAAAAATTGTGTGGCATGTATGTAAGTGCCCCTTTAAATTAATGAGCTAAGACCCTTATATATAACACCTACAAGTCTTGGAATGCATAAGAAGATGCCCGTGGCCCACCAAGACCAAACAATAACACAACACAAAATGGGCAATAGTTGTACGGGTGATGAGAATGCAATTGGCCCAAACTTGGCTGTGGGTTGGCAGACATAATAAGGAATTTATTTTTCTATATTAAATATTACCATAACACCACAATGACTGGTATGCCTACAGAGCGATCCAACTTACACTTGAAATGAAATATATGCTTTAGTATCGTCAATTTCTAGAAAATTAAATGAGGTATTCACATACATACCACCCAATTCATATGTATTTACATATCTAACAACTAAACATTACTTTTTTACATTTATACCGCCCAAAATTTTCATCACATAAAAAATGCCATCATTTTAGCTTTTAAGAAAGTGAGATACACCTTTTCATGTTTATGTAAGGTGGCATGTATGTAAAAATTGAAGTTTAGGTGTCATATATGTAAATCATAGGATTGAGTGGTATGTATGTAAACCTTCCAAATTATATTTATATGCAAATATGTTTTGACTTGCATGCTGTCTCCTAATCATGCCACAATATAAATATGATTTGGAATAAGCAATCGTACGTACAATTTGGTTAGCAATCTATTGCATGATTCAATAAACTATTTAACGATATCATCGTAAACTATGTTATGATATCATGGCATAGGCTCATACAACTACACTTTCTAGAGCCAAAAAATATCCAGTTTCAAACAAATTTTGTTATTTTTTTCATAATTTTAAGAGTATTGATTTAGGTATTAGCTTCGTCCATGGCTTAAATTCCTACATGACAAAGCTTGCAGAATGAACGTTTTCACTATTTACTTATCATCTTTAAGCTATTTTGATGCCATTTCTTCATCACAGGCTATTGGCGTCAACAATAAAGACATGAAGAGAGAGGGTAGAGAAACAAAGCCCATTTTTTGAGGCCTTGTGTTAGCTGAAGAACAAGTCAACAGAGGAAGTTGCTTTAGTCATGATAGAAATTCCCCTTCAAATTTCATTAATTGTTAAATCTCGCATGAGTTTTTTATGATTGTTGGTCCACATGATTTTACATATATGCTTTGATAAGTCCACATGATAATTTTAGTTGTATGATATGAGATGTCACATTTGTTAATATGAAAAAATGCATATATGCATTGAATGTAAATGACTTATGGCATTATATGTTCCTCTATTTGTCCAACTTGTAATATTGTATCTTCAAAATTTTGATAAATGTTCATGTATGTTGCATTGCATGTACTGTTCATACGACAAGCTATATTATTTATTTTTTATACATAATTAGTTCATGCTCAGTTACATAGGTTATTTTATAGGGGCAGTTACTTATATACCACATATTTTTTATATATTTACATATCTAGCATTTAAAATTTCATATTTACATACGTGCCATTCAAACCTTTGACATTACAAAAAAAATACCACCATTACCAACTTTTTAAGAGTGAAATATACCTTTTCATGTACAAGTTTTAACATCAAAATGTTATAAGTGTAATTATCAAACTACTAAGTGTTAAATACACAAATACATAAGAATTTTGGGGTAGATATGTAAGTTTCCCTATTATATATTATTTATTCTATCACCATGTGTCATTTATCAAAATGTTGGGTGCAATACATAATTGTTGTAGAGCATATAATTAGGGGAAGAAACTTTAGTTTCAATACATCAATCAATTGATTAAAATATGAGCTAATAACTCTTATTTATAGAAAAATGGTTAGATAGGTAAAATGAAATCAAATATAACACTAATTCAAATTCAAAGCCTGATTTTAAAATAAATAAAATTTAAAACCTGATATAAATAAATAAATATTAAATATTAGAAAATAAAGTAAACATAATTTATTATGTTGCATCAATTCTCATGGTTTCTTTAAAAGTTAGACAAAAGCTATTAGCTTAGAAATCTAATGAGCATAGTGGAAGTGAAGAAACTACATCATGAACAACTTTTGAATCTTGAGTGTGGAAAGTGAACACAAAAAAGCCTAACCCGGAGGCTTCAGATCTAAATATCTCAATGCGTTATATATCTTTCTAAAAATAATTCCAATAAAAAAAAATCCAAAAATCATATGTAAGTGGCAAATTTGATAACGCAGACTCAATATGTATTGTTGATGAGGAAGCAAAAATTGATTTTAAAACAAATGGATAAAAAAAAAACTTCTGGATATGAATTTAGCAAGAATGGTGAGATTGTATCATTTTGTCTTAAAATTAATTGATAATATCTGGATTGAATGAACAGACTCAAATTTTTATTTAGGCTCAAAAATTGTCTTAAGCACAAACTTAAGTTTACAAAGAGACTCAACCATGCATAATTGCTCATAACCATTATGAAGTTCATCCATAAAACCCGGATTACCCCAATAATAAACTTCATTGAACAACTAATAATAAGTATCAAATTTTTGAGCTTGTCAACGTGACATTGATGCCTAAACTAATGGAATTGATACTTGTTTTTGAACCCTTCAAGTTAGAGAAATTGATAAATAATATTATATATATTAATGATTGAATGATTTCTAAAATTCATCATCTAGAACTTAAAACAATATTCATCTAATTGTCGCAACCAAAATTTAAATCATATTAAAGAAATCCATATGGAGATGCTTAGGGCATTTATTAAACACATCAACAAAATAATAACATAAACCCCACGAACATGCTTTTGTGTTTCTCATGCATCTTTCACATATAAACTATGCTAAAAAAAAAAAAAAAGCAATTTTGATGCCAAGTTAACATAAAAAAAAAAATCCAAAATGCTTGAGACTAAGGTTTAAGAAATTGATAATACAAATTATTGTAATTATTCCTTTCAATGATATGTAATTTAAGGATGAGATGAGAAGAAAACTTGGTGTCCTCAAGCGTTGTTTGATGAATTCCTTAGTGGCTCAATGGCTAGGATCGGAAGCTATGAGAGGGTGGAATTGCAGAACAAGGCTATGGATAGTTGTGGAGAAAAGTGTCAAAATAGTCCCCAATGTTTTTAAAGAGTCAATTTAATCCCACAGTCTATAAAAATGTCAATTTAGCCTCCAGATTCTTTTAATATGGGCTAAAATAATCCCCACAAAGGACTATTTTAACCCCAATTTAGAGAGTTTAGGATTAATTTGACATTTATAAACGTTGGGACTTAAATAGCCCCATGTAAATGGTCAAGAGTCGGCACTTTACTCGATAGTTGTATTTGAGAATTAGTTTACAATCAAAATATTGATTGTGAGAAGAAGATGCAATGATGAAAAAAATAAACAAGCACAATTGCGATCGTAGCAACCAACTAATACAGAAGACAAAAAAATGCAAAGCAAGAGCCACTAATAATAGAAAATGACAAACAAATATAAGATTGAAATCCACCTTGGCCTAGTGGTTGAGAGCCTTATCCTTCAATCAAGAGGTTCTGGATTCAAGGCATTGCATATGCGGTGTGCATGTGTTTGGGTGTGTGCGAAAAAAAAAATTGAAATCAGCTCTAATACAAATTCAAATCCAAACCTAAAAATTATCTAAAAGTATAATTCATCCTGATTTCAAACGAAAATAAACCCAGAAATCATAAAAAATTGAAATAAATCCTAAATAATTAGAAAATAAATTAAATATATTCAAATCAAGACCAATCTTGTCCTTCAAATTGATACAAAGGAAATAAAGTTTAAAACCCCAAAAAGATTGAATAAGCGCTACTAAAAATGAGCAGGCAAAATTCAATATTGGACATCCCTTCTTATCAGAAATCATTATAGTGCAACTCAGAAAAATAAATGGCCAAAAATAAGTGTGATGAAAAAAAGGGAAGATTTATATACAGGCCATTCAATAGCCATATATATATTTATCTAACGCCTAAACTTCAATTTTTACATATATACCACCTTTCATATGCATGAAAAAGGTGTATTCCACATTTTAAAAGTTAATAGAAGTGATACTTTTCTGTAATATGAAAGATTTAAGTCAAATAAATGTAGAATATAGAATTTAGGTGTTAAATTGTAAATACATGGGAATTGAGTGGCATGTATGTAAACTCCACAAAAAAGAGTAATTTATTGATGAGTGGATAATGCGACTAAATGAACACGACAACAGACAACCATAACAGAGTAACAAAAATAAATATCAATATTAAAGTGGACGAAGCAAATCAAGAATGTGCAAAATTAGAATTACATACCAGCCATATGAAAATATCCGTTCCATGATCGAGCACAACAGCAGCATTTGACTGCATTGAAAGATCATAAGATGGCACCTCTTCGAAAGTGCCCCCTTCATGATGCATCAAGCAACGAGGTGACAACATACGAAGCGACAATTCATACGACGAATTCAAGAACAAATTTCTCAAAACCGATCTTTCATCTTCATGACCAACAATGCTGCCAAGCAGCGGCCCTCTTCTGAGATGAAACAAAATCTCGGGTAATGAAGATAGCTCCTTCGGGAAGCGAAAAAGCTTCGATTTTGGTAGCATTAAACCAAATCTTGAAGCAATATCCTTAACTCTCTCATCGATCGTTATCCTCATATCGATTGCATTAGCACCGGTTTTGGCATGAAGGAGAGTCCTCTTAGCAATAAGCACCGCAACCACATCTTCCTTAATGCTTCCAAGATATTGGGACTCGCTATCCACCGTTGGCAATCTTGTCGTGATCACCCTGCAAATGTCTGCTTGATACACATTCCAATAACGAACGACGAACTGAAAATAAACATAATCGCTCTTAATATCGCCTTTAGTTTCCATGGATAATGAAAAGCTTTGTGTTTCTTCCACGCTATGCATCTGTATACAAAAAGATGAATCATTTTTGAAAACTTCGTGAGCATCTACGATGGCCTCCTCCCCTGGTCCAATCACTTGGGTAACGAGAATATCATCTGAGCAACGAATCTCCAACAATCCATGGGAACCGGCGGCGCGCATCNGTGTTTCTTCCACGCTATGCATCTGTATACAAAAAGATGAATCATTTTTGAAAACTTCGTGAGCATCTACGACGGCCTCCTCCCCTGGTCCAATCACTTGGGTAACGAGAATATCATCCGAGCAACGAATCTCCAACAATCCATGGGAACCGGCGGCGCGCATTGAAGCTCTCTGCAAATTGACACCAAAAGCCTCCCCGAAATCATCGTGAAGCAAAAGCACGCCACCGGAGCTCTTCGCCAACGGCTGCAAAACCGGAACTCTTACTGGACAAGTTCCAGCACATAGTATATCGNGGCGCGCATCGAAGCTCTCTGCAAATTAACACCAAAAGCCTCCCCGAAATCATCGTGAAGCAAAAGCACGCCACCAGAGCTCTTCGCCAGCGGCTGCAAAACCGGAACTCTTACTGGACAAGTTCCAGCACATAGTATATCAACGATGATGTTGTTACGATGTGCTCGATGACCAAGATTTTCCATCCATTTCATGGCTGTTTTTTCCATGAATGGATAGTTCGGGTGGCTCAATGAGGAAGGAACTGACCCAGGTCCATATGTATTTGGACCACCTGCACAAACCAAAATTCTACAATTACCTCCGGGTCTTTTAATAATACCATGAGATAACTCCGCAGAGGGACCTTGAATGATAGCCATGGCTGCCTCAACAGCCGCACCGAGACATCGGTCCCGGGCTGCTTCGGGAAAGTTAAGTTTGTAGGGTCTCAGAGACGAAAAGATGGTGTGCGCTACAGAAAGCGAAGCGTGCATAGGAGATAAGTATATGCCACTCCCATAAATCAAAACTTTCAATGATTCCTCTNCATGGCTGCCTCAACAGCCGCACCGAGACATCGGTCCCGGGCTGCTTCGGGAAAGTTAAGTTTGTAGGGTCTTAGAGACGAAAAGATGGTGTGCGCTACAGAAAGCGAAGCGTGCATCGGAGATAAGTATATGCCACTCCCATAAATCAAAACTTTCAATGATTCCTCAGAGGGCGAGTTACCACCCGGTAGCACATCGGCTGAGGCCACTGAACCCTCAGAAAAATCATAAATTGAAATTGTTCGACCATATGTGATTATGCCGATTCTCATATTCTGTGGAAGTGAATCGACAAAAGCATGCAAAGAACCCTGCAAATGTTGGAGATGAGCTTCGTCCAAGCACTCGTCGATGACGAGAAATACAGGAGCAGACATTCTCGAGTCTGAAACTGGAACGTATCCAGGCCTTCGATTTCCTGACTGAACATAATCGATTGTAGAAGAAGATAGTTCCGGCCAATGATGGAGGTCTTCCTTGTTAGCAGCAATGTATTCGCTATCACTGCCGTTTAATTTCTTACAGATTACACATTTCCACTTACCAGAACCAATTAAAACTTCTGAATAAAGGTTTGGATAAGCGCCGCAATTCTGGCAACGGTGAGCGTCGCGTTGAACAACTTGAGGGCCAGGGGTTATCTCCCTCCCAGGAGACACTAAAGCACCAAATCCCAAGCTTGATATATTTGCCTGCTTTTTACGCTTCAAAATCTGAAAAAATTAAAAATGTCAGAGGTTTAAAAATTAAAAGTATGATTATAAGCAATAAAACAGAAGCAACTAACTAGAGATAAGATGAAATAAATATCATCCAACAGGAAAAAGCAGACAATTTGTAGCTTTCAGAGTGGTCATAACTGGTAGTTGGAGGAAACATCACTACCAATAACATAAAAAAATACCACTATTTCAGTTTTTAATGCACGTTTTCAAGCATTGATAAGGTGGAATATATGCAAAAATTGAAGTTACATGTTAGATATGAAATATATAAGAATTGAGTGGTATGTATGTAAATCTTCCAAACTAGTGTTAGTGTATTTCACTCCTTATGTAAAATTTAAAGAAGGGATATTTACATACATACCTATCTAACACCTATACTTCAATTTTTGTACATCTATAACACCTAAATCTTTAATATCACATAAAAAATACCACCATTTTAAATTTTAAAGAGTGAAATATACATTTTCAAGCATGGGTAAGATGGAATGTAAATAAAAATTGAAGTTTAGATGATAAAATATGTAAATACATAAGAATTAAGTGGTATGTATGTAAATATTCCATTAAAGAAGCTTAGCAAACAACACTAAAATAAAAAGAAAAAAAAACAATACCTTGTGAGCGGAGAATTGTACATAAGGTGATTCAATAGTCTCTTCTACAGTAGATGGATGCTGTACCAGAAATTGAGCAGTTCCATTTGTAAAATTTGGCGGTGAGGACATTGGTAGAGATGAACCAGATGAGAAGGCAACTGGTTGTGGACTAGCAGGTGAAGTCTGGAAGGGAACAGCTGCTGGCCGCAATGGTGAAGAGAAAATAGGAGGGCCTGGAGGACTGCTAAATTGGGTCAGTGGACTACTGCTAGAAACACCACNAATGGTGAAGAGAAAATAGGAGGGCCTGGAGGACTGCTAAATTGGGTCAGTGGACTACTGCTAGAAACACCAGTACCAGTGTCTGGGGAGCTTATAGATCTGGAAGAAGACAAGAGAAGCTGGTCCTGCAGAGACCTCTGAGGTGAAAGTCTTGAAGCTAGCGGAGAAGAAAATGGAGGCCTGTTTATTCTGTTCTCAGGCAGAGAACCTGTCATGGTTGGGGGTGATGAAGAGCTGGAGTACCCCACAGGAGCCTGTGGTGGGGGTGTATCCATCTAGCCCTAACAGTTACTGCTACACAGTTAAATTTAAATTCAGAATTCCATAACAATGCTTTCAACAATTTTCATAAAACTCTAACCAAAAAAAAAAAAAACAAGTATTCATCGTATAATCTGACGGTAACATCACAGATCAGCATCCAAAAAACCGCAAAATTTGCACTGCTTTAAACGTTTAAGCCTGAAGACAGTTCCAAAGCAGAAAAAAAAAAATCACCAAACCCCAATGCATCAGATTTGCTAAAAAGCAACACCNTCGTATAATCTGACGGTAACATCACAGATCAGCATCCAAAAAACCGCAAAATTTGCACTGCTTTAAACGTTTTAAGCCTGAAGACAGTTCCAAAGCAGACAAAAAAAATCACCAAACCCCAATGCATCAGATTTGCTAAAAACCAACACGAAAGCCATAGAGCTAATTCATAGGATACAATGACAAAAATATAATTATGATCCAAATTCTCTTAACATTATCTCAGAAATAGGATCGAGATGCCATATACATTAACACATTACTATTAAAAACCTCAAATCCATCAAGGAATGTTTGATTTTGAGACAGACGAGACTACATTAACTAACGAGCTGTTACAAGCTCGAATAAACTGTGAAAATAAGGGTCTGATGACGAAAAGGAGATTTAAATTTACGNTTACTGCTACACAGTTAAATTTAAATTCAGAATTCCATAACAATGCTTTCAACAATTTTCATAAAACTCTAAGAAAAAAAAAAAACAAGGATTCATTGTATAATCTGACGGTAACATCACAGATCAGCATAAAAAAAACCGCAAAATTTGCACTGCTTTAAACGTTTTAAGCCTGAAGACAGTTCCAAAGCAGGAAAAAAAAAAATCACCAAACCCCAATGCATCAGATTTGCTAAAAACCAACACGAAAGCCATAGAGCTAATTCATAGGATACAATGACAAAAATATAATTATGATCCAAATTCTCTTAACATTATCTCAGAAATAGGATCGAGATGCCATATACATTAACACATTACTATTAAAAACCTCAAATCCATCAAGGAATGTTTGATTTTGAGACAGACGAGACTACATTAACTAACGAGCTGTTACAAGCTCGAATAAACTGTGAAAATAAGGGTCTGATGACAAAAAAGAGATTTAAATTTACGAAAAAAAACATAAATATTAAGAAAATGAGTTCCAAAAAGAGATCAAATAAGATCTAGGCAATAAACAAGAATCGAAATCATAGAAATTGCAAGTCGGGAGGTAAAATGACGCGTACCTTCTATAGAAAATCAAGGGATTGGAATCATAGACAGGAAGAGTTCTTCGTCTTGGGATGATCTGAAGAGAAGGAGACGGAGCGAGCTAGGGCATCGAAAGAGTACAGTGGAGGTTGGCTAAAGCAGCGTCCGCTGCCCACTCTAGGAGGACAAGTGGACTTCGTGATTCTCGAAATAGGAAAATACATGTGTTCTCCTTTCTACAAAGATATAAATGAAAATTTACATACATATCATGTAGTTCTTTAGTTTTTACAAATTTAGTATCAAAAGTTTGATATTTATATTATAAATATTTTGTATTTCACATTTTGAAAGACATTGATGCTAATATTTTTTATGTGAAGCTCAAAATGTGAGTAGTATATGCAAATATGAAGGTTTAGATGTTGGATATATGAATACAAGAGAAATGTATGGAAGTATGTAAATGCTCTAAAATTATAAGGTGTGTCACGATTTAAGTAGATATTGTAATGATAATAAAGAATTCACCATCTTAATACTTGTTGAATTTGAGAATGTCTCTGAATCACAACTAAGGAATATAGCGTAAATCAGGAGAGAGAGAGGGGGGGTGAACAATTGTAAATAGTGATGATTCTTCATTAAATATTTATCTTATTTATAGAGAAGACAGTAGAATAGTGATATTATGTCTTCACTTGTATTTGAAGAAGATATGTACTGAGGTATTTCTAGCATTTTGCTAGTATTGGATTATTGTTCAGTTGCCTTCTGGCTCAGTTGACTAAGCTTAGTTGACTTGGTTCAACTTGGTCAACTCGATTTGCTAAGATTGGTCGGTAAGATTTGGTCGGCTGATCTAATCTGGTTGGTTTCCTTCGATCCCTTGAATTGAGTCTTTGGGTCTTTGTTGGGTAGTGGAAGATACTTTGTAGAATTGGTTCTTTTATTGGGTTGGCTCCATTGTGGGATAGACTATTGCATCGGGTTCTCTTTCTTGTAGTGGATGACTCAAATGCTCTATATTATCATTTATGGTTAAATGACTTACACTTGGATCATTTGGCTGTCTTCTTCTCCACCTTTTTGCTCGGTTTATTGTTGCCTAGTTGACTTGGATAGTATGGCTTGGTTTGTTTGGTTATGTGGGCCTCACGATCTCCTTGTAGTGGATTTGTCTCTATCGTATTTTTTTCTTATGGATAATTCAATCTCTATAAAATCAGTGAAGACACATTTTTTTATATTCATATTTTTCTCTTCCTAAAAGCCACATTGCAATAGTAATAACATAATTAAATGCAAAAGTAGGTCTCATTTTATTTTAATTAATGTCTCAATGATTGAACTCTATTGATTTTGGAGCATCTGGTTCTTATAAATATGGTGATGAGACTCCTTCCATGCCTACTTTGCTTTATGCTTTTTCTATTTAATTGGTCGGCTCTTGTATCTTAGTTGTTGTGATGGACAAACAAATGAAATCTAACACTGACATGTCAACTAAAAAATTAATTCGATCCATTTTTTGGGAAATCGAAAGGATGAGACTCTCTGAAGGGTGAGAAGAGGAAGAAGATCATTGTGAAAAAGAAAATGATTATGCTCACACTACCATATCTGGTGTGATAGTCTGATTCAATCCTTAACACAACACGAAGAAACATTTAGCTAATTGGTCCAACTCTTGATCTGACTACTCAATCTTCTGTTGCAGCTCAAGGCCCTCCGACTAGCTAGGCTTGTCAAGTGGTGCAGATCCTCAGATTCTACAGAGTTGCCTGCCATTGGGGGACGCTTTTGTTCTCGTTGCTTGGTGGCTAGCTTCTCGTTTGTTGCCCTTGCTTGGGCTACCTAATCGATGTCTAAGAGGCACCATCAATCCTTGGTTGTCTCACCCTATAACATCCAGGTGATCGTTGCCTCGGCAGTGTACTGCATAAATGAGATGGTGACTGGTCAACATTGCCTCAATGATATGCATATCCTTTGGAAGGGACTTCACCTTCTTCCCCTTCGGCTCCGACGGCTTGGTCTGAACACCCCAGTTGCTGGAGCAGGAACCTATTAAAAATTATTTCCTCCAATCTTTTATCTTTTTTTCAACTCCAAGTAGTTAGTGTTTCTTACCAGCTAAAAAATATGGCAAAACCCTCCTTATTGAACTCAAATGATTAAAAATAACTAAGTAGATCGATCGACCATGAGATGCACTCTCGACAACAGAAAAGAACTAAGGTCATTATTGCAGCTATGGAATTTAGCAACACTTAAGCCAGAATGACCACATATGCATTAAAAACACTTCAGAGCTCATCACACAGGGGAAACCATAGACAATACTTAAATTGGTCCCGATAAAAGACCAAATCCTTACCCACATCGTTTGTTGACCGCATCGATCCCGACATGCTCCGAAGGACGATGCTGTTGTGAAAAGTGTATTTCCTCAGCAACTCCTCAATATCATTCTCTGTTAAGAATGAAAGATCTACACTTTTAATAAAGCCAAAAAGGGTGGGAAAATATTTGGGAGCCATCACAAAGAGCAAAAGACGATCAGAGGAAGAAGGAAGAAGTAGGAATGAAGGCACAAAAAAAATATTAAAGGGTAAAAAGCAGTCTCTCAACCTCTTTATAGATAGTTGTGTGAAATTTGGTGTCACATAAAGATAAGTTTCACAACAATTATCTTTTCATATTTATCAAAATTCAATTTTATTACAAGTAACATCATTACAGATCTTGAACAAAGTATTTCATAAATTGGTCTTTCAAGGCTTAAGTTAGGACACGCCCCTTCTGAGTCAGCCTTTTGAGGACTAACTCTCTACCTACTCTAATTTTCTCCACTTGATCAACATTGCACTAAAACTTGCTCAGAACAACCAATTCACAGAGTGCTCCTAGTTTACACAGCACCTTTGCTTATCAAGGTAGTGACCTCTGCTCGTAGTACCGCCTTTCCGAGTCTATGGTAGCAAGATGGGCTGAGAATTCCCACATCAGATCTTCAATTGAACCTCCAACCGCCCCTTCCTAAGGATTGTCCGCTCCCACCAAAAGTCCAACTATGTTCATTTGCCGCTCCACAAATTTGGAGGAAAGTTGTTGTCAATCATATTGCTCCTGTTGAGAACAATCGAAGTGGCCATGAGAGGTTGAAAGAGTGGGACCATCTGTAGGCAAAATATCAAGTGACTGATGCCCCCTGCATTTACTAGTGGTGGAGGCATGACGATCACACATTGTGGCCCCGCTACGACAATAAGAGTGGAATCGACCACATTTTTTTATGGTTGGCCATCCTCACAATCCTTCGACCCTACATATTCTTCTATATTAAGATAATGCCAAGTTTTTACATACTTAAAAATTTTTCCATTGAAGAAAGGGCCTTCAAAACCTCATCTCTCCCTCACAATGAGTTACCTCCATTTTTCTGTGATGTCAGTTGGGGAGAGCTGGTGACTGGCGTTTCCTTCACCACCTTTTCACTGACCTTGATGCCTTCGGCAATCAGGCTCTGCTGTCCCTCAACAATTACACCCGTGATAGGCCTGGGAGCCAGAGTTCAGGGCTTTTTCAGCGCTTGCCCCTCATAACCCTCAAATAAGTTGATTCGATCGATCGACACAAGTTCGGGTCTTAACCGTTTTTTTCTTCACAACCTTTTTCTTTTTAACAGAGGTAGGGATTCGAAAGTCTGCCATAGCCTGAAGTTTAGGATCTACTTCATCTTGGTTTGTACCGTCAACCATGATATGCCTCGACTATTTAGGCCAAATTGGCAAAAAAAAATGTAATGTCAACCCCTAGTCTTATTTATAGGGCTCACTGAACACAAAATCCAAAGTAAAGTTAATTATCAAATTAGTTTTCTAAACTTTGGTACCATTGATTGTTTAATAATTTTCATATTTTTATCGTAGTTGTCACTATCAAGGAGCAGAAAAATCTAGGAAACTAATGCATCAAAACCGCCAACACAAATCTTAAAACAATCAAACAACCAAAGGTGATGGTTAAACAATCGAAGCGTCTGACTAAAGAAACATGATCTGAACCAGCCATGACGACTGACCACTCAATCAAGTCAGCCGATAATGCAATGTCAGTAGATCCAATCAGTGAACCGCATTTATGATGCCAGCTACATGAACTCCTTGTAAGGACTTCCGGTCATAACCAGTCAACTGACTGGTCATAACCAGTCACATAACCGGTCACTTCGGTCGATTGAACTCATACACGTCAATCATTGTATTACACTTAAATTGCAACACAAATCTGATATTAAGTTAGCACATTAATTGCATTAAGGGCAGTTTCCATAACTATCCCATCATTTTTGTAAATGTACAAATAGGTCCCTATAAATAGAGGGTCAAAGGATGAATAACAGTACTTTCCTCCGACTTCTCTACCTAGAATTCTCTGTCTACTCTACTCTCTCTCTCTTTCTCATTCTCTCTCGACTCTTAACTCTTGAGGCGTGTCTTACCAAAGAACAATTTATATATATATATATATATATATATATATATATATATATATATATATATATATATATATATATATATATATATATATATATATATATA
>JXCR01097990.1:740268-750421 GCA_002079205.1 Phalaenopsis hybrid cultivar | reverse complement strand
GGTGGGTGGGTTTGGGAGTGGGCTTTACTATCGTTTGACACTAGAATATCATGTTAAATTTGTTGACTCTGCTCTCATTCAACACACATCTGATCATTTCTAAAATTTGATCCTTCAAATCTTGGATCTATTGTATCACAAGCTCCTCTCTATTGTGAAGTCATTATCCTTACATTGTTCCTATTCTTGTTAGATGAATTATCCAAGCTCAAAGCACATTTAGAATGTTGAATCTAAAATTGTCCATGAATCACACATAAGGAATATAACATAAATGAAGAGAGAATGAGAAAGAGATTAAGGTGAATAATAATAATTAGTGTTGATCTACATTAAATTGCTTTATTATTTATAGAGGATATTGTACAATAATGATATTATATTCTTACTTATGTTTTAGAGGGGGTTTGCACTAAAATATTTCTGGTAATTGATAGGTGTTTCCTTGATTTTGAGTTGCCTCCTAGCCGGACTGGCTAAGCTAGTTGATCTAGTTCGATTGGGACAGCTCGGTCGGCTGAGCTTGTCGTTAGGGTTTGATCGGTTGATCTAGCTTGGTAGACTCTTTTTTATCACTGATAAGAAGATTTGGGGACTTCATTGATTGTTGAAGACACTTTATGAAATAACTCTTCCATTGGGTCCACTTCACTATGAGATAGGCTATTGCATCAAGTCAGCTTTCTTATAGTGGATGGCTCAGACGCTCTCTTGTCTCGTTTCTAGTTAATGACTTACACTTGGATCATTTGATTGTTTTCTTGTCTGGTTTTTGGCTTAGTTGGTTTTGGCCTAGTTGATTTGGCTCGTCCAGTTAGGTTGTTATCATGATCTCTTCAAAGTGGATCTGCCTTTATTGTATTATTCTCTTCTAGACCATTGGATCTCAATAAAGTCAATGCAGACATCACTTGATGTATATTATTACTTGAAAATCATGTGCATTTATATGAAAACGAATTAAAAATATTGTGCATTAAAAATCTAATGACGGGGATACATAATTTGGCACAATTTAGTTTAATTGATTTACTTTTAAAAGTCATATACAAAGATACTTTTCCATAATTGAATAAAATATTTATATAATATGATGGACATTAAGTATTGATACACCATCAATAGATTTTCATCATCCGACATAAATCTCAAAGCGTGGCATGAATCTCAAGGTAAATTTTTTAGCAAGAAGTGTTTAAACTTCAATTAAAATCATCCAGAGCACCAATTACAGTAAACTTATAATAGAATAAAGTGACTCAACAAGAAGCGCTTAATGACATTAGAATTGATCTAATTTGAGTCAGATCAGGCCCATATCAAGCCATTAACCCATTTTATGAGCTTTTGGTCCTTAATTATAAGGTCAAATAAATTCCAAATCCAACAAGCTTATAGCCAAATAGAGTATCTCGATAGGACTGATCCAATAAGCATAAGATCACTGAATTTTAACATTGCTAAGGCCCTCAAATATTTACAAAATACTATCCAATTAAAGAAATCTCTACTAGTCATCCATTGAAGTGAACTCAATTCCTTCATTATTTATAGGGAGAACTCTCCCAAATTCTAAAAAATAAAGCCCCACCCCTTTATGAAAGGTGGCTATACCTTGAACTAAAGGAAACCTTGAGCTTGAAAGAGAAGGAACTGAGGTCCAATATTCTACATCAAAGGTCTCTGTAGCTGTTGACCCTCATCGACCACCATCTACCACCCCCAAAGATGGTGTAACCATGCACCTTGAATACGGTGTAGCCACAGGTTCTGCATACAGTGCAATGACACCTCCCGAAGACCGTGCAACTATGCATCCCATAATAAATGCTTATAATCTTTACACTCATAATATGGTAACATTTTCAGACTTCTAAAGGTCTCTCCTTTAAGCTCACAAACACAACATATGTGACCAACTATGACTTACGTGGTTTACAACTCATGTAATTCACAACTCTGATCTCTATGACTTACATATGTAATTCCAGCTCATGCAGTTCTCAACTTTAGCCTCAAGAGCCTAAATGACCCGCAGCTGACGCAACTCCGAACTCTAACCTCTACTACCCACATACATTATTACATCACTCTACAATGACCTAGGTGATTCACAGATCATGCATCTTCCAACACCGACCTTTGTGGTCTGCGGACGTTATTATAGGTCACAACTATGACCATGTTATGAACTATGTCCTACGCGTCTCACAACTCACGTAGTTCTCAAATTTGGCTTATGTGACTTACGAACATTATTGTTGTTCTGTACTATAACTTGTGTAGCCAACTGACGCTTTTGAAGCAGTCATCTACAACCCGTAAGGCCAACTACTACCATAAATTCCAACTACGATCTCTATGATAAGCTGTCGTTATAACCAACATCTACAATATTCACGATGAATTATTGTCTCCATAAAAATCTACTATAACCTTCGAGGCTCATTATAACTTTGTTGAAACACTATTACACATCAATTTTATAATTCCATCTTCCTAAATTAGGGGAAGAGCAGACCAATATACTCACAATTACATAGTGAATTATTTCAACTGGTATAGACATTGTAGTTTTCCCCGTTTACATGCTTTACATGTAAAAAATTCTGGTTTCTCTAACTGCGACTTCAATTACTTGAACTTACGTTGGATTTTTGTGCAATGTTAAGGGTGCTAAATAATTACTCTACCTCTACAAATATTTCAGCACACATTATCAATAAATAAATAGAGGAAATGTTAAAATGTTTGGGTTTTCATATCTTTCTCCTTATCAGAATTAAAACAAACAAAAAAATAGGCAAATATTGACCTAGCGATGATGTCTGATGTCAATTTTATTGATGACAATAAGAGATATAGTTGATGTTGACAATAAGCACAAGATTGATACTAACGAACTGTGATGATGAGCATTAATATTTGTGTCAATGATGAGTGCATGCATTTCCTTATTAATGATCTTTTTAGTGGGCAATCTACCCTTTAATAAAGTGAATGACCAAATACTTCCCAAACAAATACTTGATGGCTTTTATAACATCCAAACAAATAATTTTCAGCCTTAAAGGTTACTATTTACTTCATTAGAAAGCTGTTTTTTATAATAATAATAATAATAATAATAATAATAATAATAATAAAATAGTGTGTTTTGCATTAATTTTTGTTTATAATTGCTTATTTGGCAACATTCAGCTAATTATCTTCCTTCTTAATGTCAAAATTATTCAAAGGATTATTAAACAATAATTAATCTCCTTCATCCAATAAAACTATCTTTAGCATTTCATTTTCATAATTGAGAGAGAGACTGAATGTATAACATACATGAAAGTTTAGGGCTAACCCAAAGTTAATCATGTTTATAAAGTTTAATTAAAAATATAAAAAGTGAATAAAGTTATATCCCAAGAGATTTTTATGCTAATGAGATGTTTTTGGTCTAGATCATACTTTGAAATAAAATTTTCTTAGCTTAATTTTGAGTAGCTTGATGATAAGTGATGGGAGTTATTGACATGGCCTTCATGCCTATCTCTTTCTTCTTTAATAGTTACATCGATTGTCCGTTTAGGGCGGTGGTGCGACACTGTACCGCAGTTTTGTCTATTTGGTTAAATTGTGTTTTGACTGTTTTTTTAAAAAACTACCACTGAAATCTGTGTTTTCCCACCGACCTTGGCTAGGTGCAGTGACAGCTTTTTGGTCGCGATCTGACTTTTCAAAAAAAAAAAATTGTAATTACCATTACAACTTTTTCAATGTCAGATTATTTTTCAGCAGTTTCACAGTTGCTTTTTAATAAGCTGCAGTTGCCCCAAAAAAATCTTTAAGTAATTTAAGAAATTTGTAAATGATGGCTTCAGTCATTCAGATCCGGAGCTGTGGCCATCATTCGAATTCGCTCAAACTAGTAAATTGATAAATTATTTATTGTGCATTTATCAACTAATTAAACTCACCTCATTAAGCTAATACCAATTATTTTAACTCATATGTGCTAAAATTAAAAAAATATTTTGAAACTTTGACTCAAACACATGTTATCATCCACGCATAATTCTTGATCTCCATAAGATTTATCAATGAATTTGATCTTAGTAGGCATAAATTTGTTATTTACATAGATTTGTCATTATTTTCTTAGCATGATAAGTGATGGGAGTTATTGACATGACCTTTATTCCCATCTCTTTCTTCTCTTTCTTCTTTAATAGTTACTTTAAGGGTCCGTTTGTGGTGGCGACACGTCAATTTTGTTTATTTGGATAAACCGCGTTTTGAGTGTTTTTTCAAAAAGCTGTCGTTGAAATCTGTGTTTTCCCACCGGCCTTGGATAGGTGTGGTGGCGACTTTCTAGCTGCGATTTAACTTTTCAAAAAACAAAATTGTCATTGTTATTGCAGCTTTTTGAACGTCGGATTATTTTTTCAGCAGCTTCACAATTGCTTTTTAATAAACTGCAGTTGCCCCTAACATATCCTAAGTAATTCAATAAATTTTAAAATGACATCGTAACCCTATGATAAACGACTTCATTACATATATTATAAATTATCTTAGTAGGCATAAATTTGTTATTTACATAAATGTGGCATATTCAATCTTGAGTGCAACTTAGGGTCTGTTGGTGGCAACTACAACTTAATAAAAGTATCTATGAAGCTGTTGAAAAATAATTGAATGTTGAAAAAGATGCAGTGGTTATTACAATTTTAATTTTAAAATCAGACTGTAGCTAGAAAATTGCCACCGCATCTATCCAAAACCGGTGAGAAAACACAGATTTCATCAACAACTTCTAAAAAATCAATTAAAATGCAGTTTAACCAAACGAATAAAATTGCGGTGCAGTGCCGCACCGCCACCGCACTGCCGCTCCAAACAAACCCTTATTCTTTGAGGCCAAATTCTTCGCTCACCTCTTCAAAGAACATTTCAAAATATCTATTTACAACTTATTTTAAAACAAATAAAATTATTTAAATTTTATTAGAATAAAATAAGTTTAATATTTTCATTACATATATTATAAATTTTTTGGTACCTATGATGGTGATATATAAAGTACGTATTCGTGCACATATTGTCGTGCACGGCAAACTTATTGTTTTAGTTTTACAAATATATCCTCAAAGCCTAATCTTTTGTTCCCATCTTAAGCAATAAAATAAAATAAATAAATAAATAAATACAAATAAAAATAAAAACCCCTCTTCACTTCCTATTTTATTTCCTCATACTTGTCGTGTCCACTTAATTTGTATTATTTATTGCAATGTATTTTTGTTCGTTTTGACCATTTTTTTTGGGCAATTGCATACATACAACCCAAAATTTTCCTATTTAAGTATCTAACACCGAAAATCTACTTTTTTACATTTATACCACTTAAATCTTTCATATCACGCCAAAAATATTATATGTTTTTTGTGTGTGTGTGTTGAATCCAGCTATTGTGAATCACACCTAATGAATAGAGCATAGAACAGTTGATGCGTGCAAGAAGATTCACGGTAGTAGTGCAATAGATCATTGTTTTAACATGATACGAAAATCCAACACATACTCAGATAAAAGAAAAACAGCTAGTAAAGATACTAGGAGTTTTTACTTGGAAAATCCGAAAAGAGGAAAAACTATGGGGTCTAGCCCAGTTAGAGAAAATCGACTATAAACTAGAGATTACATATACGATTTTATGATTTACAGGCGAGAACAAGTTACACAACCTTTCGATTTACAATGTGGTGCGCGAATGATTTTATTACAATGAATGAGCGGCAGCTGATGGAGATTGGTGATGGCCAACTAGTGGTGATCGACGGTGGATGGTGACGATCGGCGGCTGCAGGAGTGATGCTGAATTTCTGCTCTTTTTCCAAACTTCAAGCACTCTTTTCATGCTTCAAGCTCTCCCTCTCTTTCATCAGAGAGAAAGGACTTTATAGAGTCTTGATTGTAATCAATGAAGAAATCTGAAAATGTTCCTTGCTCAAAAAACTATCTCAAAATATGTGTCATGAATCAAAATTATTGCCAAATAATGAAATTTCTTTAATTATGTTACCGTGTAACAATTGTCCCTTATTGTTGGACGGGATTAATTTCATTTTCTGAAAATATCAGTATTAAACACTTTTAAGACATTAAAGTGTGGCGTCCGACTAGTATGCATGAGAAGATTAGTATTCTATCTACATTATTTTCTTAACACAAGTCCTTGATTTTACTTAATTATTAATAAAGTAATAATAAGGTTTACACATCTGGATTAGGTGCCGATTATAGTATTTAGGTGTTAACAGGTAGTATTGTGGTATTATTTTGATTAAATAACACCAAAATATTATAAATAATATCTAAATACTACCATCAACACATGAAACAACGTCAAGGCTCTTGATGTAATATTTTCAGAGGTCAAGATGAGGGGAGAAATTCAGAACAAGGAGAAGAAAAGATAAGGAAAAGAGGAGAGAAATTTATTCTTAAGAGAGGGGGAAAAAAAAAAAAAAAAAAAAAAGAGAAAAGAAAAAATGTTATTTCCGACCCTGCCAAGCAGGACCTCCGAGATTTCCTTTTGCGGCCTTCTCTCCTGCATAAGCAGGAGACAACTGTCAAGAAAGTTATCCCGACTATGCCTAGCAGGGCGCAGTCTTCTCTTGCGGAGCAGCAGGAGAAAACCTTCTTGAAATTTATCCACGATTCTTCCAAGAACGAGCTTAGGAATATTTTTCGCGGTCTTCTCTAGTGTAGAAGTAGAAGAAAGTGTCCTGAAAGTTATCCCCGACTCTGCTTAGCGGGACCTCCGGAATTTACTTTCGCGGTTTTGTCTCTTGGAAAAGTATAAGAAAGTCGTCATGAAAGTTATCATCGACCTTGCTTAACATGATATTCAGAATTTTCTTTTGTGGTTTTTTCTCGTGGAGAAGCAGGAGAAAGTCGTCCGGAAAGTTATCATCGATCTTGATTAACATGACATCCAGAATTTTCTTTTGCGATTTTTTCTCATGGAGAAGCAATAGAAAGTCGTCCTGAAAGTTATTCTCGACCCTGTTCAGCAGGACCATCATAATTTTCTTTCACGATCTTCTCTCGTGAAGAAACAGGAAAAGTTATCCTAAAAGCTATCTCGACCTTGCCTAGCAGGAGCTCTGGGATATTTTTTAGTAGTCTTTTTTTCATATTGCTAAGATGATGACATTCAGGGAACCTCGCCCTGGTGAGAACCAGATGAAGAGCCAAAACACGGAGGATGCGACGTCAAACTTGAAAGCACAACCTGATTTTGTTTTCGAATGAGCACTATTTCTCGAACAATATTTTGGTGAAATTACCGACTCCTACTGATTAAGCGTACTCCCCTCCTTTTGGATATATTATCGTTCATGAAACCGTCTTGCGTGTTATGCTGGAGCTCGGTTCGGTAGAAGAAGCCCAATCCCGCTCCCGCTCGGTCGCTTCCCGCTTCCTGCTTCTGCTTCCCTGTTCCCGATCAAGAAAGGTCGCGACCGTGACCCAACAATTTTGCGAGCTGCTCCTGCCAACTCCCGCTGAAGTTCGCAAATAGTCGCACCTCTCCCCCTGTTCACGATAAAAGGCTTCGGATTGCTCTCCTTGAGTTTCTAAGTCACGATTTTGGTGTTCTTCTTCGGGCTTCCTCGGGATAGAGGAAGTAAAGTGCAAGCAGCAGTTCCTTGCGGCAGAATGAAGAAGAAAGAAGAAGAAGATTTTTCTCCCTTGGCTTTTTCTTGGTGACTTGTGACAGAAGAGAAATTTGGTTTATTTCTCTTATAAGTTTATCTTCTTTGACATATCTCGGTGTGAAGTTTTGTTATGTGTATCTCGGTGTAGAGAGAGAAAAAGAGAGAGCAACGAAGTGAGAGATTCCTTTTGTAAGTTGAATTGATCAATTGGCGTAAATTCCTCAAGTATTAAAATCCTCTGAAACTCCGTGGACGTAGGCAATTTGCCGAACCACGTAAATCTGTGTGTTCCGTTGTGTCACTGTTTTATGGTGTGAATTTTTCTCGTTATATTTGTCATTTCATCAAATATCGTTCTCCTATTTTATTTCTATATATATACCACAACAACTTGTATATCTGGATCACAAGAACTAGTATCAGAGCTTTGTTTGGATCCGATAAAGAATGATGGTTGTAGATGAACTGAAGGTTTCAGGGATCGAGAAGTTTGTTGGACATGTTTTGGTTATTGGAGGATGCATATAGATGATTACCTTTATGAGAAGAAACTCTATCTTCCGTTATTGTGGAAACGAACTGAAAAGATGGATGAAGCTGAATGGAATTTGTTGAATCGACAAGTTCTAAGGGTTATTCGATTGACCTTATCGAGGTCCGTTGCACACAATGTCGTCAAGGAGAGGATGACTATTGATCTCTCGGCAACCCTGTCAGGTATGTATGAAAAACCATCGACGAATAACAAGGTGTACTTGATGAAGAAGTTATTCAACTTGAAGATAGCAGAAGGTGTTTTTGTTGCTCAACACTTGAATGATTTTAATACTATCACAAATCAATTACCGTCTATTAAAATTGATTTTGATGATGAGATACATGCATTGATATTGTTGGGAAGCCATAAGGATGGTAGTTAGCAGTTCTACAGGTAAATCTAAATTGAAATGTGATGATATCGTGATTTGATTTTGGCTGAGAAAGTGCGCAGGAAATATTCTGGCGAGATCTCAGGTACGAGTTTGACATTGAATGTTGATTTCAGAGGGAGATGACAGAACATGAACTTAAATAGAGGGAGATCAAAATCAAAGTCTCGTTAGCAGACAACCTGCTGGAATTGTGGCAAGACTGGCCACATAAAGAGGAACTATAGGAATCTTAAGAAGGCGGAGAATGATAACGCAAATGTTGTATCTGATGAAGTACATGATGCACTATTACTGACAGTTCATAGTTCTGTTGATGATGGAAGTGAAGAGGAGAGTGGGTCCGGGGCACCTATTCCCATTATTCCACAGATAGATGTTGAAGAACCAAAGAACTATAAAGAAATCTTACAAGATGAAAGTTTGAGCAAGTGAGAGTTGGTAGAACTTCCACCAGGAAGAAAACATTGCACAACAAGTGGGTGTACCAGATGAAGACTAAGCATGATGACAGTAAGAGGTACAAGACTAGACTTGTTGAAAAAGGCTTTCAGTAGAGACAAGATATTGCCCATGCAGTGTGAGTTGTAAGTAGAGACAAGAATAATCTAGGAAATAACTTGGAGGTGCAAGGTTATTTGAACCTTGAATATATGTTAACTGAGGGTGTTACTCTTGAGAAACTGAAGTTATTCACAGCTTCAGTTCGTCTTTTTGAGTGATGAAAGAGGCTTTGAGTTGGAGAAGTGGAGGATTCAAGGTGGAAGATTCATGGTGGAGGATTCATGTTTGAAGAAAAGGGCAACACCACCAGTGGAGGATATCAGTTTGAGGAAGAAAACGTTGTAGCAGGTGACCTGTCTCCAAGTGGGAGATTTGTTATGCTGGAGCCCAGTTTGGTAGAAGAAGCCCAATCCTGCTCCCGCTCGGTCACTTCCCGCTTCTGCTTCCTTGTTCCTGATCGCGACCCAGATTGAAGTTCGCGATTCGTCGCATTTCTCCTCCTGTTCACGATAAAAGGCTTCAGATGGTTCTCCTTGGGTTTCTAAGTCATGATTTTGGTGTTCTTCTTTGGGCTTCCTCGGGGTAGAGGAAGTAAAGTGCAAGCAGCAGTTCCTTGCGGCAAAAGGAAGAAGAATGAAAAAGAAGATTGTTCTCCATTGGCTGCTTCTTGGTGGCTTGTGGCAGAAGAGAAACTGAATTTATTTCTCTTATAAGTTTATCTTCTTCGGTGTATCTCGGTGTGGAGTTTTGTTCTGTGTAAGTCTCAGTATAGAGAGAGAATAAGAGAGAGCAACGAAGTAAGAAATTTCTCTTGTAAGTCGAGGTGATCGACTGGTGTAAATTCCTAAAATAGGAAAATCCTTTGCCACTCAATGGACGTAGGCAATTTGTCAAACCATATAAATATGTGTGTTCCGCCATGTCACTATTTTCTTGTGTGAATTTTTCTCATTCTATTTTCATTTCATCAAAGATTGTTCTCCTATTATATATATATATATATAT
>JXCR01097990.1:700954-716045 GCA_002079205.1 Phalaenopsis hybrid cultivar | reverse complement strand
ATATATATATATATATATATATATATAAATTCGTAGTCAAGTTTTTGGCATCGTTGCTGGAATTTAAATCTTCTAGTAGCGTCATCAAATTCTTGTAATTGTTGATTTACAAAAAGGTCGGTCAGTTGCCCTAGTCATGTATCTTTTTTTTTGCATTATGCTTGTGGCGTGTCGGCATGCTGCATATGTGTGGTAGTATGTTAGGGTATTCTTCTGCAGGGAGTCATGTATATTTATTTGCACACACACATGCACCGTTATGGGGGGAGCAAGTGATAATTTCTGACCATTCTGCTTGCAGGTGCTATTAGCTCCCCCACTTTTAAGGCATGACTCATGATATGTTATTTGCATGTGAACTTTCCCGCTGACACTTGTTTTCATGCAGGATTAAGTCTTTTGCTTTTCTCTATGTACTTTTAGAGTCTAGGAGAGTCCTGTAGCAGAAATAAGATGCGAGCACGGGTTTCGAGACATTTGGTGCGGGAACCACGTGGGGGGGGGACCAGGAACAGATGCTCGTGTCTCGTATCTTAATTTTGCATTTTATATTGATGTATAGAATTAGGACCGGGCGTATATATCTGGAGTACGACCGCCCTTTTCTTTTCTGGGATATGTTGCCGACCCAGCGGCACCGCCCTTTTATTATTTTGATTTGACTTGTTTTGTTTTTTTTGCATCATATTGCATGTCTGCACTTGCATGTATTTTTCTGTTTCTTTCTGTGGTTTATTTGGGGATTTCACGATATAATCTAGGCTCATTAAGGACCCTAAAATTATAATTTTCTACAAAATCATAAATAAAATATTCAAGATAATTAAAATATAGGATTAAAATATCAGGATTTAAAAAATTGTAACATTTACTTTCCTGCATATGTTAATAGAGCCTCCACATTACTTAATAATCGCTCTAGATAACTGCATCATATTTGTATGTCCCGAGGAGGAGTCCCCGTACTTCTCGAACCTAACTGGCCCAACATATCTCTTTATAGGTGGTTGTCTGGTGAGCACAGGGTGTTAGAAGGGCTCCTCGACCCAGACGGGGTGTAAGTCCTTTTGTTTGGAGTGTTTCCAGCTTTGTAGCTGAACCTCCATTTTCTTTTCCTTCATAAGACATCCTTTCCATTTTGGCAGGTATAAGTCTCACCTCTTGGAGCTCCATCTTTTAACCATAGGATAGAGTTTCTTTCCTTTGACCTTAGGGCTACCAAGGTTCCTGTGGACGACGCAATTCACGGATTGCTGACCGGGGATCTCGGGACATGTTGGGTCGACTACCTTCACGACCAGGTAGACTTAGGGTCCTAGTAGTTGTGGATGACGGGTTCGTGGTACCCCGACCCAGTTACCTCTACCTTTTAGGATCACTCTACCATCCTTTTTGTTGAACCCTTTTAAGTTTTGTCGCTCCTTGACTTTATTGATATCATTTTGACAGCTCGATACCGATGAGCTGCCGCCCATTTGGGATACGATGATTTGTCCTCTGCCCTTATGGCCCGGACGTGTTTTGACGTGTTTGGATATCCCCGTCAAGATGATTTATGTTATTCTGTGGGCCCTGTATGTCGATGAGCCGCTACCCATTCGAGATGTGATAGGCTCACTCTCTATCTGATGGCTTAGCGTGAGTTTTGAAGCATCGAGACTGTTCCCACACGGAATAGCCTTCCTTTGAGTACCTATTGCCCCAGGTTCATGATAATCCAAGCGGAACTCCTTTTATCGAGAGTATTCTTGGGTACCCTCCAAGATGTAATTAACCAAGTGGGATACGTCCCCTTGGGTGTGATCTTAACCCCAGAACAGACACCTACACCTGAATCTCTGGTTATGGGTAGTCTACGTAGGTATTCTTTCACGGATATCAGTTTAAGGTGCTTTTGCCCGATCTTGTTTAGGCGGACACTCTTAACCTATCATTGTGAGGTTTACCGCACGTAGACTCTCCATGTTTTGTGTTTTCTCTTGTTTGTCACATTGACGTATGTCTCTTTTTATTCAATTTCTCTCCTCTTCGAATCGTTGATCTGATTCAGGAGGGAGATTTATTCGAATGAGGAAAGTACACGACAATCGACAGGCTGGCGACTCCTTCTAAAATAAAAGAGAGAAAAACGAATGAAAACAGAGAGGAAACATTCAAGACATGAGACATGTTTAGGGCTCATTCTAGTATTTATAAGTCATCACGCGTTCGTCTGGAGCCTCCCATGGTCAAAGGAAGTCATGGAGTTCATCTTCGCGCGCTGCGGGAAAGTTAGGGTTTGGGACACCCTACCCATGATGTGACTTAGAACGACCATTGACAATGAATTTTTCAGTTAATGTTTGACGAGAATATTCTTTTTTGATTTATGGGATTATATTTCACTCTTATGGAGTCTTTCGTAGCTTATCAATCGAGAAAATCCTCCATTGAGCACTCCTAGTGAAAATCACGGTTTCAGGCTAAGTTGATGCCCCGAGACTGACCCCACCTAGGCACCTAAAACACCTTCTTAGAAATCTAAACTAAGAGCTCAAAAGTTTGGCGTCATATCCCTGGCACATGGGCTTCAAAGCAAGCTCTTAGGCGCCAATTCTAGACCCTTAGGAACTTAAAAACACCAAAAACAGCCCCTAACCAGAGAGCTTGGAAGTATGATAACAGGAGCCTAGCACCCAGACACTAGGGTTTGGATGCCTAATCGTCGGTCATATCCCAGATGATGAAAATTGACCATTTTTTGCATCGTTTTGACTCTTGATGCAGCTAAGATTGCAAACGGGTGATGTTGGTCTTCGGGGGTGAAAAAAGAGGATGAAAATACCTCGTTTGCCCTCACTTTAGAAGCTTCTTGGGCATCTAATGGTGGTCTTTTGGTCATTTTGGATGGAGTGAGATGCTTCACTTATCGTCTCCCTCTCATTTCTAGTAGTCGTGCATTTGACATCGGGTAAGCTAAGGAAGAGCCGCGAGAGAGTTGTTAGGGATTCTTAGATGAGATCTTGGGTTCACCTTCCTCCTCCACTTCTACTTCTTCATTTTCTTCTCCTTCTTCTCTCATTCTCCCTGCTAGCCATTTCCTCGTGATAAAGGAAGAGGAGGAATCTTCATACATTGCCAGAGTCACTTTTCTTAGGAAAGCTTCCTCATTCTAGAAGAAGGGTTTTCATCGGAGCTCGAGAATTTGTCAGACTCTCTTCCTAAGGAAGAGCTTCATCTCGTCTGGGGAAGCATCACCGGAGCACCGCTGGTCCAAATCGTGGACTTCTCTCCTATTATTGGGAGAGCTTCTTCTCAGACTTCGTTGGACATTGAGCAACCACCACAATTGTATAACCTCATTGAACTCGCTTTTCTTCTTAGCTAGCCATAGGATTAGTTTTTTATAGGTTTATTGGCTCAGCCACCCACATGGGGTGAGTTGGCACGACCACCCTCCTTTTCTTTGGTCGTTGTTTTCCTAGAGGAGACCCTAAGATTAGGATATCTGTGAGTGGCCAAACCCCTCGTGGAGCTAAGTGGTTCCCTGTTGGGAACCCTAGACTAAATTTCTAGTAGGTTTGAGTCTCAATCTCCCCTTACCTTGGCATCCCCCAACCTTCCTTGGAGAGGTTGAGATGTTGGATTTCGTAAAGTCAGAAAAGCTTTTTGACTAGCCCACTTTGTGAAACCTTGAGGAATTTTGAAATGGGAAAAGCTTTATATCTAGCCCATTTCATAACTCTGTCGAGATTATCTTCTTTAGGAATTTGAAGGTGAAGCTTCAAACATGCCTCACCAATGTAAGAGGTGGCTATATCGTGCATCCAAGTGCTAAACCCTAGGTGTTTTATGTGAGATAGTCAGCACGAGTATGAATTATTATCTAGCACAATTGCTTGTTTGGAATTGTTGCACGTGTATTTCTTACATGGAGCATCCTGCACTTGCACATTGCCTTGACTGGCTACTACGACCCGACTGACATCACTTGTGCCTCGACTGGCTACCTCAACTCTCTCGGCACCACTTGCTCCTTGATCAGCCACTATGGTCCGGTCGACACCACTTATGCCTCAACCGCCACCCCAGACAGGTTGACACCACTTGTGCCTTGACCGACTGCCACTGTCTGGTCAGCATCACTTGTGCCTTGACCGACTACCCTGGCCCTGTCGGCACCGCTTGTACCTTGATCGACTGTCCCGAACCCATCGACATCACTTGTGCTTTAACCGGCCACCCTGGCCTGGTCGACACCTCTTATGCCTCAATTGGTCATCCTAGTGTGATTGACATCACTTATGCCTTGAATGGCTGCCCCAACCCGTCGACATCACTTTTTCCTTGACCAGTTGTCCCGACCCGATCAACATCACTTATGCCTCAACCTCCCGCTCTGACCCTGTCAACTGATCTCTTAGGTCTGACAGACCACCCTAGCCTGGTCGACCGATCACTTTCTTAGTGCTTCCTTTGCATGCACATTTGTCTACTAACTTGCTTGCATGGTGCATTATACCTTTTATGTGCTTACATTTGCATAATTATGTGATTCTCCCTAGTGAGGAACATCAACCTCTCTGGTCATTGCCTCTGACCTCTGCCTTCACGGCATGCCCTTCCTTTTGGGTCACTGCCTCATTAACATACCCATCCATTAGACCGCTACCTTCATGACATGCTCATTCTTTTGAGCCACTACCTCCTTCGCATACCCATCATTTGGACCGCTGACTTCACAGCGTGCCCGACCTTTCGGGTCATTGCCTCCTCAGCATACACATCCTTTATGTCGCTGCCTTCACAACATGTCTGTCATTTTGAGTCACTGCCTCCACAATATGCCCTCTTATTTGGTTTGTTCCCTTCATGACATGCCCATTCCCTTAGGTCAGTACCTCTAAGGCACACCCATATGTCAAACCCTTGCTTTCATGACATGTCCATAACTAGGGTCACTGCCTCCACAGCATACCCATTTGTTGGGTCTCTGTCTTTATGACATGCCAACTTATGCGGGTCACAGCCTCCATGGCATACCCATATGTTGGACATATACCTTCACAACATGTCCATCTCTTGGGTTCCATGGCATACCAATCCTCGGTCAGCTTCCTTCACGGTATGCCCACATTTTCCTTAGTTGTTGCCTTCATACTCACTCTCATCACTTGTTATATGACTTTTTATTTGCATTTGGATGCTTACATGAATAGTGAGCCGTACTTTTTAGGAGAGTGACTTCCGCGTCGAACATGATACCTTAACGAGCATTGTTTGTCAGAATGATCCCTGTGAGCAATACAAGTTAAGAAATCGGGATTGATACAAGTATGATTGTGCTAAGGATTCAAGGGATCTAACTCATGTCACCTTGCAGTTATGGGCCAACATTTAATAATCCTTCTTTTAAAATAAAAATATATATATCTTTCTACTTAACACGCTCACCATAATTTTAAATTTATGCATGTAGAAAATAAGTCATATAAAAGGCCAACCCTTTTCAAAATCCATCCCAGACGATACCTCTTAGATCTCTTGGTTCTTTAGGATGGGGCCAGCATGGTGACCCTGTCAAAGTCATACATACTCGCAAACTTACCCTGCACTTAGGTGCTGGTTTGAACACTTTCTCACTAGATGGTGTACTAGGCTAGGATTTAGGATGCTATGTAGCTTTTTGACATCTCTGGCTGTTGTTCCCTGTTGGTTTCTTGTGTTATCCACGTAACACTTTTGCACTTTTTGGCATACTTGTATGCTTGATCTGCTTGGTAATATAGTAGGGCATTATTCTACAAAGAGTCGTGTTTATAAATATGCACACACACACGGGTATCATAAAAGGGGAGCATGTAATGAATTATAACATTTTGCTTGCATGAGTCATTTTGCTCCCCCGATTATAAGGGGCAGTCTATTATGCGTTGCATTGCTTTCCTTGCTAAGGCTTCTTTTCATGTAGGTTGAGTCTTTTATTTTCTCTTCCATATTTATTTGATAGAGTCCTCAGACTGAGTATGTATCAAAAATAGGGTATGGGCATGAATTTCAAGGTGAATGATGCATAAAACCATGTGATAGGGACCAGGAGCTGTAGCTCATGCAACTTACTTTAAATTTGAATTCAATATTTTTATATAGATCTAGAATCGGGCATATATATGTGAATTCTGATCACTTTTCCAGTTTTCCTGGGATATGTTGTTGACCCAGCGACATTTGCCTCTTTTCATATATTTTGGAGTGCTTTTACTTTTTACTGAGTGTTTGCATGTCTGGATTGCTTTTATTATTTCTTTTTGGTTAATCTGAGATTCCATGAAATTTATAATATATGCTTATTAAGGGCCTTAATAGCATAAATTTTCTACATAAAGTCCTAATAAAAGATTTGAGATAATAAAAAATTTTAGGTTTAAAAGATTTATAACTTTTAAAACAAGTCTTTTACTTTCTTGTACAGCCTCTGGACCTATTTTAAAATGGGATGCATGCATGGACATATCCCCAGTCTTGATTAATAGGGCCTCGACACTTAGATTTGTGGTAGATAGCATCATCATATTTGCATGTCCCAAGAAGAAGACCCCCTCCCCCTTGTGTTTCTCTAACCCACTCGCCCAACCTAGAATTCTAATTAGGTGGCTGTCTAGCGTTCTTAGGGTGTTAGATGGCTCCCCGACTCAGACGGGGTGTAACTCCTTTTGTTAAAGTGTTTTTAGCTTTGTAACTAAACCTTTCTTTCTCCTTCTTTCCTGAAGCACCTTTGCAATTTCGACGGGTATAAGTCTCACCTCTTGGAGCTTCACCCGATAGTCATAGAATAGAGTTTTGTTCCTTTGACCATAGAGCTACTGAAAGTCCTCATGGATGATGCAATTCATGGATTGCTGATCAGGGATCTTAAAATATGTTGGGTCAACTACCTTCACGACCGGGTAGACATAAAGTCCTAGTAGTTTGGGATGACGGATCTGTTGTACCCCAACCCAGCTATTTCTACTTTTCAGGGCTAGTTCTCCCTTCGTTTGGCTACCTTTGTTAACCCCTATCACTTCTTTTGACTATGTTGATGTCGTTTTGACGTCAAGATGCTGATAGGTTGTCGCTCTCATTTGGGATACAACAATTTGTTCTCGGCCCTTTTGTCCTGAATGTTCTTTGACGTGTTGGGATATCTCCATCTATATGATTAAGGTTATTTTATGGGCTTTGTGTGCCAATGAGCCGCTACCCTTGTGGGATGTAAGAGAATCACTCTCTGTCATATGACTTAGTGAGAGATTTGAAGCATTAGGGTGTTCCCACATGGAATAACCATCTTTTGTTGATATATTTTCTCAGGTTTAAGATAATACAAGTGAAACATCTTTTATCGAGAGTATTCTTGGGTATCCTCAAAGATGTAATTAACTAGAGGGATACGTCTTTTGAGAGGCACTTGACCCAAAAAACAAAAATTTTCTTTTTAGTTCTCTGGTTACGAGTGGCTTGTGAAGGGATTCTCTTCGTGGATGTCATGTTTCGAGGTATTTTGATATGATCTTGTTTGGACGTATAATCTCGACCCATCACACGAGGACTACCCATATATAAGCCTTATGCCTCTTTTTTTATTTATTTGTCTACTTGTTGTCGTATGTCCTTTCTATTCAATTCATCTCCTTTTTGTATCGTTATATGTATTGGAAGGGAGATTTTTTGAATATGAGAATAATACAACGACACATAAATAGACAAGCTAGTGACTCTAAGTGCTAAAAAACTAAGGAAAACATGGTAGCATAAGGAAGTTTGGCCAAAAATTAAATTTAGTTTCCTAAATCCAATTTCTAATCCCACACATTAATTTCTTCTAATGAAGTTTGCATGAACCTAGAGGATATATCCCTATCCCTTTGAATGTGATTAACTTAGTAGATTCCATTATGATCTCTTTCAAGTTTCATAATTCATGACGTGTATTAAAAAAACACTTGACCAGAGTGAAATGTAAAAGAAGTTCTAAAATTTAATCATCACCAAATAAAATTAAGTGCAAAATCACTTAAACTTTTGCACACATCAACCCTACATCCTCATCCCAAGGGAGAATGAGAAAACTACTCACTACTCATACTTGTATACATCAACATAATCAATTAATTAAAAGAAAAAATCAATTACAATAGTTTAAAACAATTGAATGAACTTAAACCACAAAATAAAAAACTCCATAATATTTATCTTCCTTCCTTCACAGTTGAGATGATGAAACTATAACCACAAATTTTCACAATTTCTCTCAACTCTCATTTCTCTTCAATCACAAACACTTGGTTTATCTTCTTTCGTATTCTCCTTCAAAGTTCAACACTCTAAGATGTAAAAAAAAGCGAGGAAAAACCCCCTCCATATTAGTATTCAATATTTTTATGCTTTTTGCAAGTGAATTGAAACATCTAATTGCCAAAACTACCAATTTTTGCATTCTGGCGCCTAGGCGCTAGAACTTGCATCGGGCGTTGTGTGCTCGGAAAAAAAACTTCAAATCCTGGCTTTGAGCGCCCAATCTTCAGCACCTAGGCTCCCCCTTCATGGTAACAAGTTTCCATGCACTCAGTTTCTGACTATTTTTTGGATTGTTTCTTGCGCCTAGGTGCTATAATACTACTTTGCTCATTTTTGCCTTATTTCAAGTTATGGTTGGTCCCTTTACCTGATTCCTACAATACAACACCAAACACCATCCAAAAATAAACCATAAATATACAAAAAGATATAATTGAGATGATAAATAAGCACTTTACATTCACATGTCATCATGCAACTATATAAGTGAGGCTTCTTGATTTCTTACTGGTGGTTGTTTCTTTTTTGTACTTTCGTACTTCCTTCTAAACAGTTGATGTTGGAACAATTTTTTTATGTCACAAGTGAAGGGTATCTGCTTGCATGACTTAAGATGATCTATAGTTCATTTGTATCATCTGATAGATCAGGACACCCACCCTGGACTCCCTAGCACTTGTTTGGGGCAAGGAGCTAGGGTTGGCAGTGATTTAGCCTTACCCAAGAGAACCTGCCATTAGAAGGGCTCATTCAAGACATTGGACATGTTATGTGCTTACTTTAGTGTTTGGAATTCATCGCACATCCATTTGGAGCCTCTCATGACCAAGGGAAGTCACATAATCCTACTCACACACTACAAGAAATTTAGGGTTTGGAACGCTCTACTCGCATCATAGCTTATGACGATAATTGGTGATGATTTCTCTAATGAGTGGCAGATCACATGACTCAATTTTAGAGTTATGGGATTAAGTTTTATTCATATGGAATCTCATGTAGCTTACAGATTGAGAAAATCCTCTGTTGGGTGCTCTCACTGAAAATTAAGGTTTTGGGGCTAGACAGACACGTAGAAGCCAACCTTGCGCGCTTGGGGGCCTAAAATGCCTCCTTATACATCTAAAATGAGTTATTTTAACTATGAAACTAATTTCTAGCACATCGGCACTAGATTGAGTGCTTAGGCGCCAATTTCAAACACTTAGTTCCTGAGACTAGGGAAAGTAGGTGCTACCTGAGTGGCGCATGGGCACCTAGGCTCTAGGGTACAAGATCCTAGGTGCACATCCCATCCCAGGTTATGGAAAATAGCCTTTTTGGCGCTGTTTTAACTCTCGAGGAGATCAAAATTACATAGCCGTGATGATGAAGCTTGGAGATGGAAAAAATGGTGTAAAATGTATCTTTTAGCCCTCCTTTAGAAGCTTCTTATGGATCTAATGAGGACATCTCAATCAATTGGCATGATGAGCTATCTTAAATGGAGGGAGGAGCCTCAATTTCTGTCTCTCTCTATCAGCTCTCATTTTTCCATCGGCATGCCAAAGGAGCGCTTGGAGAAAGCTTTTAGGAAGGCTTTGGGAAAATAGTTAGAGAAGCTTATGGATCCTTCGGAGGGGTTTTCTTGGGAGAGCAAGTGAGAAAGATCTTCTTCTTCTTTAAGAGGAGAAAGCTAGGGTAGGTTTTTTCACTCATTCTCTCCTTCTTATTCATCTTCTTTACCTTCATCTACCTCATTTTTTAGTGTGGGAGGAGCTAGCAAAGGAGCGAGGCATCCACTCTCTTACACTAAAGGAGAGTGTCATCCTAGCGTGGGGAAGAGTCACCAAAGAATCACTGGAATACCATTAGAGCGTGGGCTTCTCTTCCACTTTTAGAAGAGCTTCATCCAGAACACGAGCGTGGGACTTTGATTAACCACCATGAATTTATAACCTCTTTAAACCATTGTGTTCTTCCTCCTTAGCTAGCTCTGAGGGTAGCTTAGGATAGGTGGGTTCAGCAGCCCACACAAGAGCGTGGCAGGCTGATGTTAGTTGCGGCCACACTCCCTTAGATTGGTCATTGCTTTCCTAGAGGAAGCCCTAGGTTAGGATTCCCATGCATGGTTAAATCCTATACAGAGCCGAGCGATCCTTCTCTGTGAACCCTAGACCTAAATCTTAACAAGTTGGAGTCTTGATCTCCCTTTGCTTTGGTTTTCTCCAACCTTCCCTGGAGGGGTTGGGATGTTTAGATTTTGCAACATGAGAAAAACTTCATACCTAGCTCACTTTACAAAGTTATAAGGAGTTGTGTAATGGGAAAAACTTTGTAGCTAACTCATTTCACAACATCGTGGAGAGTTTCCCTTTTGAGACCTAGAGGTGTGAGACCTGGAGGTGAAACTCCCCACACACCTCACCAATGTAGAAGGTGTCTATGTCGCACATCTAAGTGCTAAACATTAGGTGTTCTACGTGCGACCATTAGCACGAGTGTGGCTTATTATCAAGCATGATCATATGCTTTGAACTATGGCATGTGTGCCTAACATGAAGCATCTTGCCCTTGCACGTTTCCTCTACCAGAACCATGGATCAATTTGCATCACTTTGTACCTCGACCAACTGCCCCAACCCGGTCGACATCAGTCTTGTGCTCCCAGTTGGCATCACTTTTTGTCTCGACCGGCTACCCCAGTTGGGCAAGCTTAGCACATTGCATTAATCAGCCACTCTGACTGGATTGACATAGCAATTTATTCTGATTGGTCGTCTTAACCTGGTTGATCGATCACTTATGTGCTTTCCATTTGCATGTGTGTTTAGTCGCGATTGAGGCAAGGTGTGGTTCTTCCCAGTTAGTATCATCATCACTATTTTGGGTCACTACATCTTTGGGTCACTGCCTCTACGTCACACTCATTTTTAGGGCTTCTACCTTCACGACACTCCCACTCTTTAGGATCACTGCCTCCACGAAACATCCATCTGTTGGGCCACTGCCTCCACAGCACGCCCGCTCCTTCAAGTCACTTCGTCCACGACATCCATCTGCTATTCCTTTTTTACAATAATTGATTTAAAGTTTTATCTTAAAAAGAGCAACTTTGGTGAAATTATTTTCACATGGTTCAACCTTTATCTCAATGCTAAGCTATGTGATGTTATTTGTGATGGAATTTATAATTTCTCTCATATTATTAATGCCCTGTATTTTTTTATTCATGCTATTTGTTAAATCCTAATATGTTATGATATTTGTCTTTAGAAAAATGCAAATATTTATAGTTATAAGCTAGTTTTTTTTTTTCTATTTATATGAGCTTTTTCCTAGTGTTGATTGATTTATGCTTATTTAGTTCTAAGAATATTCTCTTAAATATGTTTTATTACTTTTTTTTTTGCCTTTTCTTGTTCTTTCAGGATTTTTATGTTGTTGTATTTATTTTTTATGTTGTTGTTGTTTTTTTTTTTCTTGTTTTTGTTATGTATGTTCTTGATTTATTTTGTATCGTGTTTTAGGATTAGTTTTAATGATGTTTGGTTTTCTTATTAAATTTCAACCGTATTTATGGAATATTTATGCTCTTTTGATCCTAAATACTCTCAAAACTTGGATGAAATTTTAGTTCATTTTATTTTGATTTGGTTGGTTGTTGGCTTTTGTTGGCTTTTTGTGGTTGTGGTGTTTTCTTCTCTCTAAGTTCTTCCTTTGATCCTTTGTTTTGGATCCCGTCGCTTTTTAATTATGTCATTTGGCCAATAGAGAGGATGTCTTATGTTGGTTGTTTACCTTATACCTATTAGTTATTCCCCCCTTTCACTTGATGCCTGGACTTGGTTGTTTAATGTTACTTTTTATTCCTTTCCCTATTTTTACATGTTAGCATTGGAACTTATCCTATTGACTCTTTAACTTATGGTTTCATTGGCTATGTTGAGATACTCTTTTGGTGGTATTTATTGAACTGTGTTCGTGGCTATTTTGTTGTTCCTCTCATGGATTGTTCTTTTTTTAATTAGTTTTGGTTCCTTGTTTTTAACTTTATTTTTTCTAGTGTTGTTCACCTTCGTGGTTTTGTTTTGTTTTAATTTCTTTCTCTTTTCTTTTGTTACACATAAATACATTACAATTATATTTGGAGTTCTTTTTAGCTAATTTGATTGATTTTTCTCTTGTTTTCCTTTTTATGTTGATTTTTGAGTTTTGTTTTGTTTTATTTGTTTGTTTTCTTATCTTCTTATCTTTTTGTTTTCGCAAGCTATTATGAACTTATATTCTTGATCTTTTATTAATTGTAGAGATTGTTTAGAGCAATGATGATTTCAAACCATTTATTAAAACTCAGCCTATTTTGAATATTTATGGTCATTTGATTTTAGATATTCATAATACTTGTAAGGAATTTTAATGTTTTTCTATTATAAGTACGTTCTAAGCTCAATTTTCATAATCCTTTTTTATTGTTGTTTGTGTTCTTGGATCTCTTTACATCTTTTTTTTCTATCGGTCTATTTTTATATTTCTTTGTTCTCTACTTTGCTTCTAGATTTGCATGCAGATGTGGTCTTGTCCATCTTGGAGGGATTTTTTGAGAACTATTGTTAGATGCGCAGACGATTGTTAGAAATTGACTACTAGAAGATAGTTCTCTTTACTCTTTCTTCATACTTGCATGATGTCTGACATTAGATGTTGCTTACGGTTTATCGATTATCTTTTTTCTGGTGTTGTTTAGACCTGTATCTTATCCTACTATTACGTGATAAGGGAATTTAAATTTTTCTTTCTGCCTCTTTTTAGCTTTTGTTATTAGAAGCTGCATCCTTTTATTGATTTTTTTCTTCTTTTTAGCAGTTTTGTTTATGTCTATTTGCATTTGTGTTGCAATTGTGTTGTACTTAAGTCGTCCTTAACTGTTGCGAGTCTTATGTTGTATTATGTGTATATGTCTCGTTCTTAGTTGTATATGGTCGTATTATTTTTTATTAGTAAAGTTGGGTGTAATTCTCACATTTCTCCCAAAAAAATGATGAAGGAAACCATTGTAGAGATTCCACCAAAATAGGCAAATGCTAATACAATCCTATGCTTCTTGACTTTCATATAATTTGCTTCTTAATAAATTTGATTTGAATAAAAAAAGAAGATGCTTATACAACTAATTAAAGACATTAATATAACTATTGTGATTAAAATATAGGAAGATTTACATACATTAAACTTCAATTTTTAAGTACATGCCTTATGAAAAGGCGTATTTCACATTTTAGAAGTTAGAATGGTGGTACTCTTGACGGATATGAAAATATTTGTGGTATAAGTGTAACAAAACGATGTTAGATATGTAAATAATTTGGAATTGGGGGAGATGTATGTAAATGTCTCAATATGCACATATAGAGGTGTAAACTAGCCGAACACGAGCGAGCCCAGGCTCAACTTGTGTTCGGCTCGTTTATATTTCGAGCTCAAAAGGTGTGTTCGTGTTTGGCTCGTTTGCTTAGCGAGCCAAACACGAGCCGTTTATGAACAAACAGTTGTTTTGACAACCCTAATCAGATTGTCATAAAATGTTAAGGATTGAGGCAATATCTAAAAACTATTGTTTATATTAAAACATCATTTGAATCTAATGTAATAAATTTTATTATATTTTCTTAATTAATACTTATAATTGATTATAAATTTTTCTAGCATTGTAGTNATATATATATATATATATATATAAAATTGATTAGTAGTATTCGAGCCAAAACGAGCTGAACACGAACGAACAAATCTTTGTACGTGTTGTTCGTGTTCTGCTCGTTAACTTAGCAAACGAGTCGAACACGAGCTTCTTAACACGTTGAATACGAGCTGTTCACGAACAACGAGCCATTTTGACAGCCCTATGCACATATCTTTTAAGAATATAATTTCAGTTGTCTATTTCCTTGTGTATTTTTATTTCTCTAGCAATTGAATTTTATCTTCATAATTTTCAACAATGAAAGATTCCTATTTGAGAAATGTCAAGCAAGCCCATGAAAATGCCAAAACTTCAACCTAATGGCAAAACAGTAATTCAATCAACTTTTATGGATAAATATTTGCATTTTTATTTATTTACTTACTTTTTTTTCTCTTTCTTACACAGATTATGAATTGTAACTAATGCCACATATAAAGGAGAAAATTTACGTACGTAAGACATATGCAGCGCTGCATATGTCAGAGAGGTTACTCAGAGGGTATTGAGGGATTATATCCGCGTTATACCTCATGTAACATGTCTGTAACTTACTTGTAACCGACTTGTATCTTCTAGTAAGTCATGCGCTTTTGTTTTCATATATAGGTTACAGGTAGTTACAGGTAGGTTACAGAGAAGTACATGGGTATAACGAGATATAACCGCCCAATACTCTCTGAATAATCCCTCTGGCGTACGCAACGCTGATTTTTCTCCTTCCAATGCCATTCATTTTTATTTGTACAATTTATATTGTTATCTCATCCCTTTTTGAAGAAATGTTGATTTGGCTTTGTCTGATAAATCATTAACCACATTTATATTTTGTTGTTTGATATAAATTAAGAGAAATTTACGGACATACCAACCAATTCTTATTTATTTACGTATCTAACTACAAAAGTTTGATATCTATTTATAACAATTTGGTGCCATAATGAACAAGAAATATTACCAGCCGTTCATGAGCCAGTTTGAGCCAATTCATGTATGGCTCAAAATCGGCTTGAAAAAAAAATTGAATTTTCTTAGCATTTGTGTCTACGC
>JXCR01097990.1:640577-671187 GCA_002079205.1 Phalaenopsis hybrid cultivar | reverse complement strand
GGGGGGGGCGGACGTCTCTCGATCATTTTGTTCCTAAGCTTCTAAGAAAAAAATCCAGAACGAGCAAGTGAGAGGGAGAGCAAAGAGATCGAGGAAAGAAGAAATCAAATAAGGAAGAAGGGAGGTGGGTTGTTTCCAAACCTAGTTTGTGGCTTCGTCGAGGAGTTTTGCATTCGAAGCCACTATCGAGCCGAGGAGAAGTCGTTGTGCCCTAATTCAATAGGAGGAGGAAGAATTGTGTGGCTTTTCCCTTTCATGTGAAACTTACCGTGCTCGATCGACCTCAGGCGGTAGAGAAGGGAGGTCATGCAGCTCGCATGCAAAGGAAGATGAGGAGAAGACTCGTGCGTGCAGGTAGGAGCAAACCCTTGCTTGCAAAGGAAGGAGGTTGAAGGAAGAAGAGCGTTGGCACTGTACTGGGTCGAGTTTAGACTGAAGTAAGAGGAGAAGATGAAGGAAGGAGTGCGGGCTGCAGTGTGCAAGCAAAGGAAATTGACATAAATATAAGGTGAGTTATTTGATTTAGTTTAAGTTTTAAATATATAAATTTAATTAATTAAATAGGATATAATATTAACATTTAAATTTTATGAATTTAAATCATATATTGTAAGTTGAAGGTTTTGGTGCAAAGAAGGGAGATGGCTCATGCACGAATTTAAGCTTCATGTGCAAATCGTAAAAACCAAACCATATAGGTGTTTAGGATTTTATGAAGTTAATTACTTGAATGAAACTATTGAATTATTTACTAAATGCTAATAATGGGATTAACTTAATCAGATATTCAAGACAGAAAATTGGGAGTTGAACCCACTAAACTTATAAAGGAGAAAAGAGGAATCTTGTGCAAAGAAACAAATCAAACATTTTAAGATAAGGAATTGTATACTTATTTATATGTCATTTTAATTATGTCATTAGATATATTAAAGTCTTTCTTTTAGGGTGAGACTCTTATAGTTATATGCATCTTTAACTGAAATATGGGATAGTCAAGTGAATTGAAGGAATAAGTATTTCAAAGGTCTTTTAGGGTGCATGTGACGTAGATTATCTGCTGCAGCGTGGTACGCTGTCGCGGTTCCGTTCCTTTGGTTGGCGTTTTATTAAACGTGTCCGATAAGTCGCAGCAAGATCCTGTCTCGGCTTCTTCTGCGTTATTTGGCATTCTTTAACCTATGTCCTCCCTCCTCCCTCCAGCTCGGCCTCACCCTGCATGTGATCTGCCTAGGATTTTTTCTCTACTCCTCTTCGCTCGCCGATACAACTGGATAGATTTTTTACGGCGTTTGCTTTCTTCTTCCTCCGATATCTTCTACCCTTCATATCTTCTTCATGTATTTTCTTTATAAGTCGTATGGTTTGCACAGAGATTTTTCTTTTTTTTTACATACATAGCACCGATGACTTCCTTTTTTTCTCTATTCTCTATGGCTACAACCCCAATTTTTCTATGTATTTTGTGATTTCAATCGTCTTGTGGTATTTGGTTGATGCATACATAGCGTCTTACGTTAGTTTTTTCTTTTTTTGGTATGATTACATACCTATCACCCTAAAAGTTTTGGCATTTTTACTTCCTTCTTCTTACGTTGATTTGTGATAAATGAGTGTAAATTTGAGAAATGCTTGGGAGCGATATACGAACAACCATCTTTTGGTTGCTATGTATTTCACTAATATGGATTGGGATTTCATCAAAAATTTTGAAATTTGAGTGAAAATATTGAGAAAAGGATGATAATTGGTTGTGTACATTATGAATATGGATTGGGAATTCGGACAAGCTGGTTTTACCAGCAATGTTTCGGGTGCTCCTTTTTCTGTGGGGATTTTAGAATGTTTCTGGTGCTCCTTTTTTTATATTATTTAGGAAAATTTACAAACCTAACACAATTCTTATGTGTTTACATTTATGGCATTTGAATCCATAATTTGAAGTTTAAAGAATGATGGTAGTTGTAATCGTGCGTATTTTACTATTTTACCATGATTTCCCTATATTTAGGTGTTGTAATGGTACTCATTTTGATGTGGTTTTACAGATTTGAGTGTTGTGTGCATAAATATTGAAGTGATTGTGTGAGATGTAAATTCATTTGAATTGTGTGTTGTGTATGCAAACCTTGTTGGATGATTAGATTATGTGGGGTTGGTGTATGCTAGTTGGATGAAAGTTTGTTCATAGAATTTTTGGAGAAAAGAAGTTTTGGATGATTCGCGAGAGTCATATAGCTATGAGAGAGTCTTATAGGTGTCCAAAGAGAATAATAGAAAAATTGTGACATCTTCAAGTGGGCAAATAAGTTGGACGATTCCACGGCTAAGAGTGATCCGGAGTGGAGAGTTTCTCTAAAAGACAATTTATCTCATGATCTACATAAACTGTATTTTAAAAATAATATTATCATATTATTTATTGTTATTTTAGTAGTCTTTTTTTTTATTTTGATAGTCATGTTACGCGTTGTTTAGTGATGTGTCTATTTTTATTTTGTAATGTTCGAACTAGATATTTACTTTCAAGTATGGGATAAGCCAGTATAAATAGTTATGTTGTAAACAATCATTTGTCCTAAATATCTACAACACAACCGTTTTCAAACTGTAAAAAATAAACAGGCAACAGGCTTCTACACAGCAGTTTCCTGCTACAGCTGCTACATATTAGTTTATTAATAAACTATAGTTGCCCCAATCAGACCCTTAAGCATATGAATATTTATTTTCTTGTATGTAAGTTGTTTTTTAATAAAGAACAATATTATTATTTCATCAAATGTTTTTATAATTAGAAACATGTTGTGAACTTAAAGAATTTTCTAAATAAATGATGTGAAAATGAAAAAAGAGAAAGGTGATTTCAATAATCTTAAATGAAAGTAATTAAAAGAAGTGAAATGTAAAGGCCTAAGTCACATAGGATTACCTCCATATGGTATAGGCAAGGGATGTGATGCACCCATGCACAATAAAAGAAATAGCAAAGGTGTACCTTCCAGTTCAAATTTTGATGGTATATACGAGTAAAATTTTAAGGATACCTTTAGGTATAACAGTAATCCTGATACGACTCTTAAAGAAGTTGAAAGGGTGGTGCATAGTTAAATTAAAGCGGGAATGGATGAATTTAAAATAAAATTTATAGTTTTATAAAGTAATGAATTATATTCTTTTGGTCAATCATACATAGCATTTGCATATATATTTAATGCATATTATAACTATTTTTTTATTAAATCGTGAAAACTTACTGTTGAATTTAATGATTTATTTCAAGAAAAAATTTGTAGATTGATATGTCTGGCATGTTGACCTCATTTTTGTGAGATATTTCCTTCCTACGATCTAGCCATAGGACTTTCTTATCGACTATCTTAAAGAACTAGAACAGGAACCCACCCTTTTTAGAAATTTGAACCACTTCATGTTTCTCTTGTGGTGTCTCGTCTGGGTGATCTCAAACGATCATCATTTGGTCGAGTGGTTAAGGACCATCATGTGGAGGCCCAAAGAGAGATCTCGTTGGGTTTAAAAGCCTTTGGACACCTATAATGACTTTAGTACATTCACACACACAAATATTATAGTTTGCATCACTTACACCTGTAAAGGTTTCACAATTAATTGAACACAAGTCAATTTTTTAAATAATCGATCAAGAACTTGAAATTTGAAGTGAAATAGAATTTGACGCGTTTTTTGACTCAATCATCGACAAGGTTATCCAGACGACCTAATATAACGAAATGGATAGCACCGACGCGTCTGAGACATCATTTTTAGCTGGAAATGACACTCATTTTTCTATAATTCTGCACGCTAGCAAATCGCACACGAATCGATGAATTTGTCAAAATAACTTTGGATGACGAAACGGACTACTCCGACGCGTCCGGAACGTCGAAATTACCTAAAAAAGACATTCATTTTGCTATGATTTGAAGCGTAAGTGAAAATGCACAAATCAATTTTTTTTAAAATATTAAACATTATAAAATAATAATAATACTACTAATACTACTAATAAGACCCTAACTAAATCTCTACCCGCGCGCGCAACCCTCATTCCATCCCGGTCGCGGCTCGATTGAAAGCTCGGCTCGCCCCCCTCTCGTGCCCTAGATCCCGCGATCAATCCACGCGACTTTCTTCTCCTCTCCCGACTCTTCTTCTTCGCATGGCCGCTCGACCGAGCGGCTCTCCAATCTCGAGACTTCAGCTGGGCGACCATTCTCCTTCTCGAGGCTACATTTCCTCCTCTCTAAATGCGTCNCCCCCCTCTCGTGCGCTAGATCCCGCGATCAATCCAAGCTACTTTCTCCTCCTCTCCCGACTTCTCTTCTTCTTCGCATGGTCGCTCGACCGAGCCGCTCCTCATTCGTGAGACTTCAGCTGGCCGACCTTTCTCCTTCTCGAGGCTACATTTCCTCTAAATCCGTCTTTTTCTTTCCCGTTACTTCATTCTGTCACGGCATCGTGATAGGTGCGGCACTTTCTCTTTTCCCTGCTTATAAAAGCTCTTCCTGGGGCATGTTTGTGGGTTGTTGAAATTTTGAGAGGATAAGAGAGAATTGTGGCATCTTTAGTCGTGTGCATTCGCTGCTGTATTCTCGAGGTTTTTAGGAGACTTGTGTTTTTTCATCAAGGTTCTTAAGAAAGGTGTTGCTAATTTTATTTTCTTAGGCTTGTTCTTGAGTTTGCTTTGAATCCGCATCAAAAGGTAACCCTCTTCCTCCTTTCTGCAAGCATTTGAAGAAGTTATATGTTTTATTCTACTTTTATCCCTTGGATTTAATGTGCTCATAATTTATAAAGATGTATTTTGAAAATTTTATCCTAATGATTTCTTGCCTGGCGAAAAGAATGATCCTTCTAGTTTGCATTTCTTGGAATTGCTCCTGAATGCATTTTTCTAATGCACCTGGAATTGGGAAATTAAGGTTACTTTAAGAACTAATTGAGTTTAATGTTAAGAATGAGAATGGTTATAAAATTAGTGAGCCGGAAAATATAAGCGATATGCACAAATTTAGGAAAAAAAATATATAAAAATGATACATTTTTCTGGAAAATGTGGAGGAAGCTAGGGAGGCTTGCACAACAAAATTATTTAAGAAAAAAACTCAGATTTATTCTCGAATTGGGGCTTAGTTTTGGCTCCCTGTGGCTGTCTTCTTTGCTCGAATTGCATGTTGGGTGAAAGTGTTATTTTTTGGATTTCTTGGGGGCCTATTTTGAAGTCTCAGTTTTGCTCTATGTTGTCATTTACCTATTTGAAATACATGCTAGATGGAATATTGATTTGGGGCTTGATGTTGGTTTCCTATTATTGTTGCCCATGTTTGAAATGCATGCTGGAAGAAATCTTTATGTTTGGGAATTATTTTGGTTGTTTTGTTTCCTGTCATTCTCTTATTCGAATCACATATTCAATGAAATATTGATTTGGTACTTGATTTTTANATGATGAATGAAATATTGATTTGGGACTTGATTTTTGAGCTCTCTATTATTGTTACCCCTATTCGAATGTATGTTGGAACTCGTTTCAACGTTTTGAGATGTTGGCTTTGGGGCTTACCTACATTTCTCTATTTCCTTTACCTGCCCCCTGTTCGAAATATATGATGGGTGCAAATTTTGGGTTTTAAAACTGAGGAATTTGTTTTATGGTGGATTGGTTTTGGCCCCCCTTGCTGGGTTCGGTTTTGCTTGATGGTGGCTTGTTTTTTTTGACCACTTGATGAATTCGATTTGGCCCCCTGTGGCTGCCCCCTGTTTGAAACATGAAGGTGATTTTATTTAATTTTGGAACTTTGAAAGTTTTGCTTTGGGGTCATGTTTTGTTGTTTCTTTGTTGCCTTCTATGTTCGAAATACACGAGCAGCTAAAATTTGGTTTCTAAGACTTTTTGTAGTTGGTTTGAGTCTTGGTTTTTGCTCCTTACAACTGCTGCCCCTCTTTGAATGCATGTTGGAATCTGTTTAGCTTTTAAGTATTTGGCTTTAGAAGCTTGGTTTTATTTCTTGATATTTCCCTTGTTCGAAATACATGTGGAGTTTATTATCAATGTCTTGAGGAGCCAGTTTTAGTGGCTTGGTTTCATCCCTTATGACTGCTACCCCTGTCTGGATTGGAGTTGGTGGCTTCTCTGGATATTCTTGGTCGTGAGCTTTCCTGTTGTGAGCTTTCCTGTAGCGTTGGGGATTTATATCTTAAATGGTTGGTGGCCTTCCTAGCCGTGAGCCCTCCTGGCTGTGATTCCCTGCCTATGAATTCTTTGTGTATGGCTTGGGCTTGAATTGCCCTCTTTATTGTCCCTGGCTGTGAGCCCTCTCCTATGGCTCCTTTGTGTTGAATGTGTGACCGTGAGCCCTCTCCTGTGGCTCCTTTGTGTTGAATGTGGGCTGGTGGTTTCCCCTTTGTTGTCCCTGGCCGTGAGCCCTCTCCTGTGGCTCCTTTGCGTTGAATGTGGGCTGGTGGCTTCCCCTTTGTTGTTCTTGGTCGTATGCCTGTAGCTCCTTTGTGTAGAGTGTTGGTTGGTGGCTCCTTCTGCTTCTCCTACACGAGAGCATCTGTTTGGGTTCCTTTATGTTGTGTTGAGTTTGTCTCTATGGAACTTTTGGTTTGAATAGGAATTGAATGCTTTGATATTTTTGAGGTGGAATATTTCAATTCTTATGTTTGAAAGAATTCAAATGCTCTTTTTCGAGGAATGATCTGTTAGATGTTTGGAAATGTTTCGGGGCCCAATTCTGCGGGTTAGATCAGCTGCAATATAAAATAAAGATGAAGAGAAAATATAGAAAAAATGAGAATTTTCTGATATTTGGGAATGATTGGGAATTTTCTAAATTGTATCTTTTGGAGATGTTTCATGGCTAGCATGGGGAGTGTATTTCACCTCTTTTATTCATTCAAGAAAGTCGCGTCAGTCGCGGATGTTTTAAGCTAACTCTCCTGCCGCTTTGGTTTTTCTTTTCTAAATTTGTTTTGGAGGTGGCTAAGTATTCTTTCATTTTCATTTCTTGCTTCTTGATTTGCTTTCATTGCTTCTTGGTTTAGGCTTTTAGTGTTTATGTTTGATACATAAGTGCACATATATAGCTTTTTGCTTTATATGAACAATCAAGCAAGGTCGCAAGTAGGTCGGTTTTGTTTTGGAACTTAGGGCGGTGATGACAAAGACACAACGGTAGTAGAGCGGAATGATATTCCATCTTACGACATCAGGACTCAATTTGAGGACTTGGTGAACCGTAGGACGATAATATCATTCACCGACACAAGACTAGCGGGGGACCCGTACATTCTTAGGTTGTTGGCGATCTTACGTCGGCGTGATCGACTCGTGGACAATCATAATTTTCAAAACTAATAAGCACGATAATAACAGATACAATATTTATAAAAATATTTTTACTACAAAATTGATACAACTTCCTTTTGTATGCCTGCAATCTTTGTGCATGTTAAAATATAAATTTTAAATGTATTGTAACTTGGTTGTCCACTTGTCGATTACCGGTACCGGGCTAAGGAACACTCTCCCAAGTTAAGTTTAGTAGGACACCCTTCTAGTTGAGTGATGGGTTCTATACATCCGGGTGACCGATAGAAGCATTCGATGTCCCTCGAGTATAAATATATAGTATCTGAGCCTAGCCCCGACCGAGTGCTTGCAGTTTTCTCTCTTCGAATTTTTCGTGTGATTTTATTGGAACTTTTGGTAAAGCACTCGTGGTCTCTTTTCAGGATCTTTCCGTGTTTTCGGTGACTTTCTTTGAGTTGGCATTCGCTGTTTTTTCTTCTTCGAGATTTCCGTCGTGAGACATTTGTCGATTTTCTCGAGCTTTTTTTTCGTCGTGGGTCATTTGCCACTCTTTCTTGAGTTTTTCAGGTGGTATTTCTTTTGCTGATACAATGCATGCTAGCTCATTTCTTAAATTTTGTCACTATAATTGCACCTGCTACATCAACCATATTTAAAAGAGCAGCAGACCTCCCATGTATACAGATTTGATTTACATTACAGCATTTTATTTTTTAGCACACTGTACTATCTTTTATATTAAACATTCTACTATTTTCCTATACTGCATGTTTTACTGCTCCTATACATATTGTACTGTCATTGTTTTCCTTTGTTATACCTACTACTGTTTCTTTTATACACTATACCTTAGAGTAGGAGGTTAGTAGTTGGTTTTATAGGAGGTATCCGGCAGTAGATCGTTGACTCAATAATTGCATATACCCTTAAAATTAACATCGAATCCGAAGGTGCTACGCCGGGGAGCTTGGAGCGAACACCGTAGGCAGCCCGACGATGACACACAGAAGAGCGACTTCGAGATGGATCTGCAACATTAAAATAAGTTCACATCAGCTAAGCATTTTCTCTAGTTTAAATAACAAGTCATATGACTTCAAGGTAGTTTGCTTAACGCAACGTAAATCCTCACATTATCTTTAGGACTTTTGCACAACCCTGTTGTGCAATTATAAATCCTAACACTTTTAGGATTCCGAGGTTACCGCACGGTACGATGTAAATCCTCCTCCCATCTTTTTAGGCTATTTGCACAATCAGATATCGTGTGAATGTAAGTTAAATTCTAAAAATAAATTGCAGGATTAAACATTGAATAACATCATTTCAAAGACATAAGGCCAAACAATACGATAGTTGGGAAATCAACAGGGTTTCCGCTAGATCTGTGATATTCCCTACTATTCAGTCTTTTGGATTCCTTAAAAATAAATGTTCATGTTTGAGTCACTCTCATTTTATTTTCCCGTGTCCAATCTTAGAAACCTAACTTTGAAATCTTGAAGGCAGAACCACTGATCTTAATCGAGAGTTTTCTTAAGTGACTCTGGTCATTTAAGATAAAATTAACTATAGGGGATTGTCTCTATAGGGAACTTGGAACTCAGGTAAAACAAACTCTATCTAATCATTATATTAGATAGGGGAACTTGTCGATCATACATAAAAAGTCTTCGCAGACCAAACGGATGTCGCAAACTCTTTAGCTTAGGTAGTTGAGCCTACTGTCATGTGGAATACTTATCCTTCGGGATAGTATATTATATGTAATATCGCGTTCAGTCATCCAAACTATTCAATATGTGAGACTCGTTTGGTCTCATCTATTTTCAAAATTAAAATATTACTTTCAAAAATCAAAAATCATAAATTTATATTAAAACGATTTTCATATTTACAAAAACCATCATCCCTTTTCCAAAAATAATGGTCGACATGGCATCAGGGACTTCGTTTTAAGGGTGACTACAACTGATAGATATCATATTATCATGTGATTATAGTTTCTTTTTGCATTTTTTCTTCAAGGTAGTTATATAAAGTTATATGCTGGTTTAAGAAGTTATTTACGGACTATATTATTATTTCTGAATAATTTGATTTTTTGTGTAATATACTTTTGTGAATTATTAATGACACTTTTATATATTAGAAGTTTCTAAATTTGTGGATACTTATTTAGATGTCAATATCGTCCAACCACAGTTCCTGACTTGGTTAATTCTAAACTATTAGATTGGTCATGACACTTTTTGATTTAATAGGTTATGCAATCAAAAAAATGATGAGAAGAAAATTAGTCATCACTATCAAACAACTAAGAGTATATTAAATAAAAAAAAATCAATACAATTTGACTAGCCGAAATGTTTGAGTTGTGTGTCACCTTTTGGTTTATGGTACAAGAAAAAAAGGTCAAATAAGAACAATAAAATAAAGAAAATAATTGTCCAAATTTAGACTGTATAATGAGTACTTCTCTGTCATCTAAGAACGTCGTTGATAAAAACTTCGCAAAAAAATCAAACAACACTGTAATTATCAACTAATTTTTATTGACATAAGACTAATAGAAAGCTAAAGTGATACAATGATATCCATAACAAAAGATTTAATCTCCGCAATAGCATGAACATGTGCTCGACTACTAATAGCAATATGAATAGAGTATAAGCCATGACATTGACATATATTACCAAGAATATATGAGAAACTAATCATAATATTAGGAGGTGCACCATAAACCATAAGCCAAGATAAGGGTATTGTTATTGATCCTAGTAATCCAGTATCATAAAAGCACACAATTAAAAAGATTGATGGATCATGACTCATCAATGTGAAACAAATAGCTTAAAATTCATGACAAAGTTCATCAAAATTTGATATTTTCATGAACCTTATAACCAATAAAAAGATATTCAAATAGCACTTTAGCATAGATCATGCCAAAAAATTCAATCCATAAATTCTGAAATCTAGAGAAACAATCTTGAGTAGAGATATCGTGCAACTCATAATCTCATATCATAATAAGAAATATCTCATGGCATTGAATTAAATTTAAACATTTCATTAATCCTCGCATATATCTTTAACTATCTTATATGGTCTTCAATTGGGAGAATGCACATGATCAAAAGATTCTAAAATCAAATCATGACCATTGGATGTTTAATGAATTGGAGATGAATCACTATCATCAACGTGATTCCATAGTTCTTTGCCCATGCCATGTAGTTAAACATGAAATTCTCAAGTACAGCAATCTTTTACAGGAGAGGCATATACCAAAAATATCCAAGTTGTTGATTGGCATGATGCCTGAATAAAAATATCATCAAGAATGCCAGGAAAAGAAAAGAGTGGATGCGCAAGCTGAAGAGTTCAAAAAATCAGAACCTAAAGAAATGAGAGTGCCATGCTCCTTGAGTTTTGAAACGATAAACATGGAAAATTATGAGACATAAAAGGTCGCATTGCTACCAAGTGAGAGTAAAAAATTGGAGAACAATAAGAGGGTGGTGTATGAAAAGAAGATCAACTCATGGCCAAAGATGAGTATCAAATGCTAGAAGGTGACAAGAAGGCAATGCATGAAAGGAAGACCACATCACTGATAAAAGCAAGAGATAAATGTTAATGAAGACGAAAAGGAAAAACATCAAAATTGCATCACTGCCAAGAACAGCTACTACGAAAGGAATCACAAATTGTTATGCAGACTAGAACATTATTAATGGATGCTAACACGAGGAGACTCTAATATCATGTCAATCACATTCATTGCCCGTATATCAAGAGCTCTTATAAATATATAAAAAATAGTTGGCATGTTAAAAGACTAAATTTCAGTATTTACAATAATAATATCAGGATGAACAAGAAACTTATAGTTGTAACTTAATTCGGATATTTAGAGCTACGCAACTTAATTATATAGATGCTAGAAAAGTGTTAAACAAAAATATAGGAATAATACAGGAATCCTAAAGTATTTTGACTAATGATTCATGTTGTCACATATTTGAGCCATAAAGAAAATATATTATTCTTATTATTCCCATGTCTAGTTAAATCATGATAAGAACAGAGAGAAAAATAAAAAGAATGAGAGGAGAGAGAAGGTAGGAATGAGAAAGTGACAAAAATAATAAAGAGGAAAACACATCTTGCCTTGCAAACATTGATAACGGCAACGGTATCTAAGCTAAAGGCAAGATGATGAGCAGTTGCAATAAAGGCAATTTAGGTGACATAAGCCCTTCTTCCATAGTTTTCATCTTTTGCCCTATTTTGGCTTCCTGAAGCACCAAGAGGCATTCCCAAACGTTCCAACAGTGTTTAGCAAATGGTAAGCAACTCTTCCTATGTAATCTTCATTTATCCAATTTCCTTATCCTCATTTAATCTAATGCTCAAGCTCTGGCATTCTCCATTGATGTATTTGTTTTAGCAGTTAGAAGAATTGGAAGCATTTTAAGGAAAAATTGTGGAATTAACAGTAATAAATCTATTTTAAGGTTACAAACTTGATGATCATGAAACTTCTTCATTAGTTAAAAAATAACTTTATTTGGATTTTATTTTACTTTTGCATATTTAAATTTTGCATTGAATTATATGTTTAGCTATGCTCGGTTTTACTAGTATAGAAATTACATTTCGTATGTTAGGGCTGAGAAATCTTTAATTTGTTTAATTAGTATAGAAAATACATTTCGTATGTTAGGGCTGAGAAATCTTTAATTTGTTTAGTTTCTCTAAATGGAACAAGTTTAATACTTTGTTCTTATTCAAAGAACATGTGCATTTTTACAAAACATGAAAAGTGTTCATTGCTTTAGAGATATCAAGAATAATAAAATTATATTATACTGCCAATTGAGATAAGAAAAATGAATTTGTTGAGAATCTAGTGTGCTATAGAATCTGTAAATTAGATTATTTTATTCTCCAAATCAAATATTTTGGTGTGTTCTCAGCTTCTTTTAATTATTATCTGCTAAAAAGTAACAAGCTATTTATTCACATTTTAAGAATTTTATTCAAGTTTTACATGTAATAAAAGGTAAGAAATTATTGGGCGTGTTTTTCAAATGAGAAGAAACCTCGTCATTGAAAAAAAACAAAATAAAGAATAATTCCAAAGAAGATTTCAAATAGATCAATCTTTCTTCCTTTGCACAATCGATCCCAAAGAAAAGCAATTAAAAGATCTCAAACCAATCTCAAACCATAGCCTTAGTATCTTCTTCTTCATCATCATCATTTTTATTTATTTTTTTTTCTTTTTTTTTTTTTTGTGCTTAAGATTATACCATAGCATTCTTTCCAGAGGATCCAAATGGTTGCTAATACAAAACATTACAAACGTTAGCCAAATCTTTATTGATGTGTTTATCCCTCCAAGTTGTAAAGTTGAAGGGATAGAAACAATAAGCTTAAAAATAAGAATTCCAAGCAGTTTGATATAATTTTCTCCAAATGCTACCAATAACAACCCAAGAGAAGATTAAAATGGTTTTTTTAGCAGCAACATTACGAGCATTACATATGTAACAGTTCATAATGTCCAATATGTGAGGATGACCTTTGCTCGGTAACTTTCTTATAAACACTTTCAAGTATAAATAGAAACTTTGAGAGGAATAAATGGAATTTAGATCAGAAGAACTCAAGAAGTAATGCTCTTACTCATTTAGAACATGTGACTACACAGTAAAATAAACATTAGAGAATAATCGACGACTCAACAAGGAGCATCACTGGAGAAGGATAAACGAACATTATTAATAAGGTAGTAGAAAAGATAAACAACATTTAAATATATGCAAAGGAATAATAATCGTTTTCCATTGGATGTCAACCCAAATAATTAATGTATTGCAAAAACAAACCTAGCATGAAGGGTCCAAGCATCATCATAAAGCTCTTAGAATCTTATGAAAAAAAAAAAAAGAGCCTTCAATCCAATGATATAACAAAAGTTTGGTAATCCTAGTAATATGAATACCCCTTAGCAATGTTAAGAAGGTGTCTTTGGGAGAGCTTATTTGCAGCGGTGGCACCATCGTCCATTTGGAAATCTCATTTCTGTAGCTTTTTGTAAAATTACGTTCCCACTTTACTATTAGACACGGATCGCTGGTAGGATCCCGCGACCCACATTTCATATTGTCGAAAAACGGATAATGCCCCTCCTCGCTCCTCCTCTTCCCTAATTTCGTAAGTGGCGACTCGAACTCATCTCCCTCTCCGATCCCGCACATCGCAGCACTTCGTCGCTCGATCCGCGTCTCCCTCCATCTTTGGCAATCGTTCTCACAGATAACATTTTTTTCTCTCCTAGCTCCTCTGCCGCTCCTCTGCTCTGATTTTTGTTTTTCCGTGGAAAAAGTATTTGGTGACCACAGTAAGAAATGTCGCTCCTCTGGTCCTCTTTTTCTTCTTTTGCTGCATTATGCTGCCTCTCTGATCCTTTGCGTTTATCTTTTCTTTTTTTTTTGTGGAAAGATTTAGGTGAATCTGATTTGGGAATGTGTATGGCTCCTTCTGTACATGCTCATGAAATGTGTCGATAGATTAGTTCTTATTTCTATACTTATCCTTTTACTAATGTTATTGATTTGCTTTCCTTGATGGAACTGATAGATCTGGGTGAACAGTCTTATGATCGTTTTCTGGAACATTTTGCTTCTTTTGTCTCCACTCCGCATCAGTGCNGTCCTCTTTTTCTTCTTCTGCTGCATTATGCTGCCTCTCTGATCCTTTGCGTTTATCTTTTCTTTTTTTTTTTGTGGAAAGATTTAGGTGAATCTGATTTTGGAATGTGTATGGCTCCTTCTGTACATGCTCATGAAATGTGTTGATAGATTAGTTCTTATTTCTATACTTATCCTTTTACTAATGTTATTGATTTGCTTTCCTTGATGGAACTGATAGATCTGGGTGAACAGTATTATGATCGTTTTCTGGAACATTTTGCTTCTTTTGTCTCCACTCTGCATCAGTGTNTAAGTTCCCACTTTACAATTAGACGTGGATCGCGGGTAGGACCCCGCGATCCATATTTCATATTGTCGAAAAACGGATAATGCCCCTCCTCGCTCCTCCTCTGCCCTAATTTTGCAAGCGGCGACTCGAACTCATCTCCCTCTCTAATCTCGCACATCGCAGCACTCCATCGCTCGATCCGCGTCTCCCTCCATCTTTATCAATCGTTCTCACCGGTAACCTTTATTTTTTTTTCTCCTCGCTACTCTACTCCGGTTTTTATTTTTCCGTGGAAAAAGTATTTGGTGACCACATTAAGAAATGTCGCTCCTCTGGTCCTCTTTTTCTTCTTCTGCTGCATTACGTTGCCTCTCTGATCCTTTGCGTTTATTTTTTATTTTTTTTTTGCAGAAGGATTTGGGTGAATATGATTTGGGAATGTGTATTACTCCTTCTGTACATGTTTATGAAATGTGTTGATAGATTAGTTCTTATTTTTATACTTATCCTTTTACTAATGCTATTGATTTGTTTTCCTTGATGGAACTGATAGATCTGGGTGAACAGTCTTATGATCGTTTTTTGGAACATTTTGCTTCCTTTGTCTCCACTCCACATCAGTGCTCTTTAATTTTAATAAGATTATGATCCCAGCACAAGTTTTGTTATAAGTAGCACAATCATGCATAGGACAACTTCAATATGTTATTCTTGTTGGAAGCTTGCAAGATAATTTCTAAGAGCTCATTATATCTAGAAAAGTATAGTCAAAGCTACTTAAATATATTGATTGCTTTCATTATTTGAGACTCGAGCGTTTTCTTTCTATCATCTACATTATTGATAAGATTATTTTCAAGTCATCTAAATTTTAGAAAAGTTCTTTTTTGTAGTTAACTGATGGATGATTTGATTGATCCTCTCTTCTATGAAAACACTTAATAAATTGACAAGTTAGATAATAGTTTAGATGAATTTTAAGCGAGCAAGATTGAACTTTATGGTTGGATGATGGTGAACTTTTTAAGAATTGATTATTCTTTCGTTCTTCTTTATATTTTTCATTGTTCCTATTGATGTTTTATTTTACTTTCAATGCTATTGAACTATTTGATCCATATGTTTCATTAGTTGCATTATGAATAAAAACAAAAAATGGGCTACATTAGCAATGTGGGACAAGGATGTAACAAACATTTTTTGCAATCTCTGTATTAAGGAGATTGAACTTGGAAATAGACCTACCACCTACTTTAACAAAGAAGAGTGACAGAATATTTCCAATAAATTTAAAGAAATGACAGGGCGGGATTACGATAGATTGAAATTCAAGAACAAGTGGGATCAGCTGAAGGAGTGAAAGTTATGGAAGGAACTTAAACGGGGATCAACAGGATTGGGTTGGGATCCTGACAAGCGCACCGTGGATGTTTCAAAGGAATGGTGGACTGAGAAGTTAGAAGTAATAATTGTACCCCAATGAACTCTTCAATTAATTAACATTTATACTTCTATTTTGTCTAATATCTCCCACCCCCTCCCCCCTTTTTGTCGTAGGCAGTATCAAATGCAAAAAAAATTAAGGTGTGCGGAATTAAGCCGGATTTGAAAGATAAATTGGATGTTATGTTCAAGGGAGTTGTTGCTACGGGTCAGCATGCGTTCAACCCCAGTGAGCAGGACTTTGCTGGCATCTTAGTTGACTTGATACACGAGCAGGTTATGGATTCTGGTGAAGGCCCGAGCATAAACCCGAGGGAGCTCGAGTCCAATCAAAGAGGCGTAATCCACGTGCCAATCAAACATTTGTGGCATTAACTTCCTATCTTCTAATTCTACTGTGCTAAATTGGTTAAGGGCATGCATACTTCCTTATCTAACATCAGGCTTATGTGTTGGGACTAGCTGTTTATTTCCATTGGGGCCACTTAACTATGGGTTCAAATGATGAGAAATTTATTGTGGGATCAAATGTGAGGAGGGGGTAATTTATATGTGTGATGTATCCATACTGTGCTTGATGTTGTGGGATCAAATAATTTATGTTGTGATGTATCCATACTGATTGCAAGATCTATTTTAATCTTTTCAATAAATGCAGAGTGTTAGGTATTTCTTTACTCGGTTTGGAATGCTTGTGCCTAGATGTCTTTGGCTAAAATGTCAAGAAAATTTCTTGTGGTGATGATTTTGCACTTTAGGATGGCTTAAATTTTTAAGCAACCATTATTGCCATTGCTAAGGAAATTTAATAATTTGCCATATAAATCAGTTCTCATATGAATCAGTAAAGCTGTAGGTGTATGAATGATGCCTATGGTGATGAGAAGCAGCTGCAATTCTGCAATTCTTCTTTGATGTATCCATACTGATTGCAAAATCTTTTAGAACATTAGTGGAATCATTTGGGGCAATGTCATGCCCTATTTTTTCGTTTTGTTCATTTGGGGCAATGATGAGAAGCAGCTGCAATTCTTCTTTGATATTTTTGCTTGTTGGGGAGTTGGAACATATAAACGAGTAGCGCAAATCACAAATACATTTTCTGGAAAATTTGAAGAATGCTACAGGGTCTCGCACTGCAAAATTAATTTTTTTATTAGATGGTGGTTGAATTGCAAAATTTTTGTACTGCTACATTGTTTATTTGTATTAGTTGATTCTACATTGGGTGCACCATAGCCATGCTTGCCTATTGGCTGTAATGGAATGTATGCTAAATAAATGCTTTGATATGTAATATAATGAAATATTGATTATGGCCAACCAGGCTGTAGTGGCTCAACCAGTTATCTGGAATCTTTTTATTTTGAATTACGGGTTATATAATGAAATATTGATATGCAGTTTATGGTGTTTTCTATAAGCTGAAAAATATTGATAGGAATCTTGGTCCTTGTTTGGCAGCTTTAGAAGCCCTAGTGGTATCATTGTTGTCAGCTGGTTTCACTGTGAATATACTACGCATTCATTTAACATATATACCACTCAATTCATATTTAATCACATAGTTCTATTTGAAATGCTTACAACAACAACAACAACAAAGGTCTCTTTCTTCCTCGCAGGCATGAACTTCTATGATTTTTTTGTCTTTATTACACGGTTTTGGAAATACAGTGAATGAAAATCTAAATGCTCTTGAGTCAAAGTTCTGCTTCCGTTGTAGTCTCAAATTTTTTCTTGTTAATATAGGGAAAGTTCTACATCGGTTATTAGATGGTGGTTGAATTGCTTGATGCATAAGAATTGTGATAGAATTGTGATGCTTCAGTCATTAGTTGCTCCCAGTTTTTTTCTGTTGGGGGAGAAGTAAGAAAAGATAATTAGGTTGAGAAAGATGAAGGGGAAATGGATATGCATACATAAATATATTTCTTGTAGTTGGAATTGATTCATGTGAGTTCTAGGGAATATACAGCTTTTGTATGTAAATGCATCATGTACTGGTTTTTATTCAATTCTGTGGAACTTCTTTCATGTGGGAACTTCTTTCATATGGACTGCAAACTTCTTTCATATGGGCTCATTGCAACATCAAGTAACTTTGTTGTCGGCAACCATTACCTTCACACTTTGGTAAGTATATTTTCTTTATCTCCCTTAGTTTTTAAGGGATCTACTCTCTTTTTAAAAATTGCAGGACGATGAGCTCAAGATATTCAGGGAAGTCCGGGCAAGTGATGTGTCGTTGCGGGCTACCGTCCTTGTTACTCATATCACGCCATACACATAGCTACGAGCGGAAATTCTACAGGTGCCCGCGGTGTGCACACGGACCGGAGGACTGCAATTTCTTCGGGCCGACAGTACTTTAATTTCTACGATATCCCAACTGGACACCGCTGCTCAGAGTTCAACGGTATCCCAACTTGATAACATTGTTTGTGGTTCGAGTGCTTATGTTTCTACGATATCTCATTCGAACAGGTTTGCTCGGGATTCTGGGGTGTCAGAACATGGCAACATTCGTCGTGATATGCTTATACATTTTAAAGTCAATATTGTCATTTTTTTCTTGTAATTTTAACATATTATTTTTTCTCTTTTTTTTGTCTCATAATACTCAATATTAGTGTGTGAAGGTGTATTTTACTTTTGTATTTATGTAACCGTGCTTCTTTGATGTGATCGAAAATATTTAAGGGATATAAATGTAACTCAACTCTTTTGTATTTTCATGTCTTAACATTTGAACTTTAATTTTACAAACTTGTCACTTTCCATATAAAATAATGTTATGTTGCAATTTTTTGTTGATCTGTATGTGTCGAATGATTTTGAAAGTGGTTAATTGCTTCGAAAATATCTAACATGTATACATTATCGTTTTGTTGAGAAAATTACAAGTTTTGTGTGACGGATCGTTCATTTAACTAAAAAAATCTGCAAATAAGTTGTTAAGACCAAACAGCTAAACAGTTTATCCAGAACAAAGGCAGAATGGTCATTTATCCAGAATCAACTGTTTTCGAAATGCACAAACCAAACAGTTAGTCAGTTTATTAGGATAAGATGTTTATCAACAGATTATCAGGATAAGCTACTTATCTGGATGAGCTGGATAAGCTGCAGCTACCCCAAACAGACCCTAAAATAGTTTTTTTAGCAGCAACATTACGAGCATTACATATGTAACAGTTCATAATGTCCGATATGTGAGGATGAACTTAAGATGAACTTTGCTCGGTGACTTTCTTATAAAAACTTTCAAGTATAAATAGATACCTTGACAGGAATAAATGGAATTTAGATCAGAAGAATTCAAGAAGTAATGCTCTTACTCATTTAGAACATGTGACTACACAGTAAAATAAACATTAGAGACTAGTCAACGACTCAACAAGGAGCATCACTGGAGAAGGATAAGCGAACATTATTAATAAGGTAGTAGAGAAGATAAACAACATTTAAATATATGCAAAGGAATAATAATCGTTTTCCATTGAATGACAAACCCAAATAATTGATGTATTGCAAAAACAAACCTAGCAAGAAGGGTCCAAGCATCATCATAAAGCTCTTAGAATCTTATGAAAAAAAGAGCCTTCAATCCAATGATATAACAAAAGTTTGGTAATCCTAGTAATATGAATACCCCTTAGCAATGTTAAGAAGGTAAGGCTGAGCAAATTAACCAATAGCATTAGTGAACATGGTGGATTTATTTAGTCAAGAATGTCTTTTGATCCGAAAAGCAGAGAGATCACAATTACCAATACAAATCATTGATAGCAATACTTCAAAATCATTCATATTTAAAGAGGGACATTAAGACCATAAAATTCTTTAGGCTTAAAATTATTTTTCCAATTAGCATGAGGTTGGCCCCATGAGCTCATATGCCTCATGCATGGTGTCATCTAACACTTTGCTATGTATTTTATTTTAAGTTAATCATTTTCTAGCAATCATGATAATGAAAATGTGGTTTTATATATACGCATAATGACATTCCTATATCAACTAGTCATCATAACATAAATCATGTATCATTTTTTTTTAGATGCATGATTACAGAACATCATAAAGAAAATGATTAAAAAATAATAAATATGTGTTAAAGCATTGCACTTAGAGATATAATATCACTGTGAGTTTAAGAAAAATAACTAGACAAGATAATGTAAAAAAAAATAAAATACTAATCCACCTTGAAAGTCAAAATCATCACAAATGCCTCATAAATTATATTATCAAATCCCTATGGCTTATGGAATATGATATTAGAAACAAAGAATGAAATTCAAAACATAGTTTTGTTTTCTCCCACATTTTCCCTATTATTAGCTTATACACGTTTCTTACACATTCTCCCACATTTGTAATTCTAGTTATTTCTGAGAAGTTTTACCAAAATTATTTCAGCTTTCACTTAATGTCTGATCAATAGAGAAACCATCAATTTTAACTTATAAAAGATGACAGCATATGCAATACAAAAAAAATATTGGTGATACACTCACCTTTGAGGAAATGGTAGGGAGCATGGCATTGCGCTCTCGCACTAGGCTACCATCTCGCCAAAAAGTAAGGTTGGCCCTTGGCAATAACAATCCCGGATCGGTGCATTTGCACTTTACATCTGGACCAATCTTTTCAATCACATCAAATCTGACCATTCCACCATCCACGAGAAGTTCATCACCAACTCTAACGTCTATTTCACACTTGAACAAATTCAAAAAAGTAAAACGAAATATAATAGTTTCTTGCTAATAGACAAAGCAATCAAAATTGTAAGATAAAAAAATTTTAAAATATACCTTCGGCAAAACCATCATAATTCACATTGATGGTGTTTTCTGGAAGAGGTGCTTTTAAAGCTCTGACAGTGAAAGTCCAAACTTCACCATCCTACATTAGATTCTATGCAAATTATACATCACAAAAATAAAGATGATATGAGAAATTTAATCTACGCAAGGCTGCAAAGTCTTTCAAAGCAACTATTCCAAAAAAATATAAGCATGATAGGCAATCCTCAGCATTGCAAGCGCATAGATATGGAGACATACTTCCCCATTAAAAAAATTGAGAAATGACAAATTAATAATCGTAAAAAAGAACGATATTAATTTAACATTGAAGCTGCCAGTTTTGAGACATTAGATACCTTGTAAGTAGCAATATCTTGATTAAATTTCAGGGGAAAAATCGTGCAATGTAAAAAGAAGTGATCTAACAAATCCAGGATAGCATAGAAGTCACAGTCAAGAGAAATTTTGAGCAACATTTGTAGAACATATTGCTCCAAAATTTCATAATATTATCAACAACAGTTCTACTAGTTCCCTAAGCATGAAACTGGCTGATGTCCTTGGAAGCCACCATTTCTAAAAAGAAGAGCAAGATAGAAAATTCTCCCTAATTGCATAGATATTGAGGCACATCTCCACATTCAAAAAACTCAGATCCAAGTATAACTTCAAAATAGAACGAGTCAATTTAAACTACAAGTTCTGGTGATTAATCATGCAATAGAAAAATAAGTGATACAGTAAATACAAGAGAACATACGAATCCATGTACTGATTATATTTGTGCAACATTTGTAGAATTAAAAACCATATAGTTCCAAAATTTTATTTGATCATCAGTATTAATTATACTGATATCTCCCTGAGCATGAACCTGGCCAATATATCACTGAAAGTCGCTATTCCTAAAGACTGTCTCCCCTATCTAACATAGAAGTTGTGGGTATTGAGACATTAAGCTTAAGAAGTCACTTGTGGGATAATTTAAGTGAGAATTATAGAAGTTCATCTAGAAAAGAGTTCACCTCACAAAATCAACAAATAAACACCATCAAAACCTTCTGGGTAGCCTCAATTGTAGACTTTTATGGTAACCTCCATTGTAGATTTGTTTGGCAACCATCACAGAGGACTTTTGTGGCAGCCTCCATTTAGAGCTTTTAAGGAGCAAAGTAAGCAACGATTTCAAACAATATGCAGCTTGATAGATTTCCCCCAAAAATGATATTGCCATCATTTTTTCGAAGAACAACCAGACACTCGAGAGTTGTTGATCAAATCCAAGAATATTCAAACATGTCTCCGTGATCACATTCATCAACAAGCCTAAAGGATTGCTTGTCCTAATCTTTTGTAGTGCAGTATCCTTTTTTTCTATTATTTCTCAAATAAATCAATATTGAACGTCAATATTCTTGTTGCAACCATAATAGAATTAATTATTTGCATCATCTGAAGAAATCTCTGCTTCTCTAAATCATTCCAAACCCTTTGATCAAATTATGAAACAAAATTCCTACTTTGAAAGCTTATGTTATAAGCATATACTCTGTCTCATTGATCAAGCCAATAAAATCAAGTCTCATTGATCAAGCCAATAAAATCAAAATCGGTGTATCCAACTTGACCATTTTCGATAGTCTTATTTTCTTAACCTTAAAACTAATATCCACGGTACCTTGAATATATCATAAAATTCTCCTCATACTAATGACATTTATTGGGAATAAGCTAGTATTATATAGCCGTACTAACAGCATTTGATATATCGAATCTTATATCCACCATCACATACATCAAGGCTCCCACTACATTTACACATTGGGCACACCCCATCTGCCTTTTTTCATCACTTACACTTTGATACATTGATGCACTCGCTTTAAGAAGTGGTGCTAAATAAGTGCTTATAGGTTCAATCTTTTCATCGATATCAAACCTCTGGAGTACTTATGTTAGCAAGTCTTTAGTAAGCAGACTAAGCTTTTATCACCATCATGTGTGATCTGTTTCACAAGAATATTTTTAGCTTTTCTAAGGTCCTTTATCTTAAAATATGAGCTTACCTAATTCCGAACTTTAAATCCCCACATTCCTCTTAGAAGTTGTCATCATATCATATAGAAAGGTAGATGTACAAATGTACTACCTTGCAGATTCTTGAAGTGAACACAATGATCAAACCAGCAACATATGTATCTTTAATTCTTCATAAAACAATCACATCACTTGTTTCACCAGCTTAGTGATTTTTTTAAAGTACGAAGTAACTTTCTCAATTTGTAAGCCCAAAAACTTTAAATTCTTCTAATAAAATAATAATTCTTCAACTTCCAAATTCCATGATGCAGTAGAATCTTAAAATTATGTTGATCTAACTCAGAGATCAAATTGCACAACCATAACCAATAATATTTGAATTAACAAATGTTTAGCAATCGATAAAAAAAAATCATATCATAATCTAACCCTATCTTTTAAGCATGACCTTGCACCATTGATTTAGTTTTATGCCTACTATTGCCTTTGCTAGGAGCAACTTCTTTTTCTGAAAATACCAATTTGCAACCAATATGTTTCTTATGTTTTGGAAAAAGAACCAACTCCCAAGTATGATTTTGATGGAGTTGCGTCTACTTAAATATTACCACCTTTTCCTCATATTTTTCATTCTTTGTAAAGCTCCTTTGTAACTATATGAAATATCATCTCTAGTCACAAGAAGAGCATACACTACGTAGCAACATGTCGAGCCGGTATCAAAATATTTTTCTTTGGCCTATTAATGGCCATAAATTCAATTTTTTTACGATCTCTAGTGTTGGTGATGCTTATGATTCCTCCACCTCAATCAAGATATTGTTTTTAGTATCAAATTAAACTTCAAAATGGTCATCAATATGTTCTAGATTTGTAGGAATCTTAAAATCGACTATCTTAAGAGAGTTAAGCTTTCTTTTGATACTCTTTCTCTAGATTTGTCTATTTCAACAACATAGACTCATCAAAGATAACATTGTGACTTACTAAAATCTTCTTCAACTCGAGATTTCATAGATGAAATGGCTTAATTCCTTTGTTAAAACCAATGAAAACAATTTCATGGATTTGGGATCTAATTTTGATATTTTTTATATGACAATGTGAGACATATACAAGCAATCATAATCACAAATGGATTTTTTAGACCGTCCCTCCATCAAAGTTTTTCCGTCCAGTGACGAAAGAGCTTACCGCGGTCCGCGGAAATAGTTATCGCGGAGACACGTCGAAATAATCATTTTTTTCCTTTCTTATGTTTTATTTCCTATTAGGCACCAGCATCTGTTTCGCCCTTCGATGGTTGTATTTGAGGGATTGAGTGGTGCTCCGGCTATATATCTCTACCAATGTGGTGATTATCTTCCCTTTATCCCCTTTGCATCCCTCCCGCTTTGCTGCCTTGGATTCCCCCTCATTGCAGGAGCCCTAACAGCAGTTCTTTTGTTGTTTTCTGAAGTTTCCTCACCATCCAATCCTTTTCCTCGCTGCCCCTGCTTGGGACGGCCTTTCTTTGGCTATCTGATAGCCCACCACATCCCCCAATGTCGTTCCAGCCCTCCATCCTCGCTGTTATCGCTTCCAGCCCACCGCCAACATTGTTGACATCCTCCCAGCAGCCCACACAACCCTCCTCATCGATTGTCGCGCCCTTCCCAGCCTTCCTCGCAGCCTCCCCCATCAATTGACTGTTGTCGGCCAACTTTTGGCCTCGTCCTCGTTGCATCTACCGTCATTTCCATCCTTCCACCTTGCTTCCATCAACCAGGAGAGCCCTTATGCATCGTCCTCTAGCTATCTACTTGTTGTTCAACCCCAAGGAAAACCATTGTCCGTTGCATTCTACTTGCCAACCATCCTTTCCACCCCCGCGCCACCTTCCTAACCCTCACCGACCACTACTACCACATGGGATCCACCGTCATTGAGTGTTTGTGCCATGTCAATTGCTATTTTCTATTTCAGTGCCCCTGATTTTAACATCTATTTATTTTGAGTAATAATATTTATTTTTCTTATTGTGATTTGGGTTAACTCTGGTATCATTTGGTATCACGACTAGCCTGACTATAGGAATTCTAGCATTCGTCATGCCTAAATCTATCTCCAACTAAAATTTTTCTTTTGCACCTTACATTGCCCTTATGTCCTTGCACACCTCCTTCCACCCAACCACACCCAAAACCTGTAAAAATCGAATTTTAAATAAAAGAATAATAATCTTAAATAAAAATAATAATAATAATAATAAATCAAACCATTATGATGAATAGTTAAGTGAAGTCAAGAAAGAGAGGACATCTCTCTATCATTCTTCACTCCTAACCGTGACAGAGTGAACAGAGAGCGAGAGAGAGCGAGAGAAGAATCGGAGAAGTAATATTATTTGTTTACCTTGTTGTGATTTAGATTAACTCCAGTATCATTTGGTATCACAGCTAGTCTAATTATTGTCATATCTTAGGGTCTCTAACATCTGTCATACCCAAATCTATCTCCAACTAAAATTTTTCTTTCCCACCTAACATCGCCCTTACACACCTCATTCCACCAACCCACACCCAAAACCTATAATAACTGAATTTTAAATAAATAATATTAATATTAATATTAAATAGTAAAAAAATTATAATAATAAAATTAATAAATCGAACCATTAGGACGAATAGTTAAGTGAAGTCGAGAGGGGGAGGGCATCTCTCGATCATTCTTCACTCCTAGCCGTCACAGAGCGAACAGAGAGCGAGAGAGAGAGAGAGAGTGTGTGTGTGTGAGAGAGCAAGAAAAGAATTGGAGAAGTAAGAATTAGGAGGAGAAGTTGGACGAGAAAGATTGTGTGTACTATGTCGGCACAGTGCTCGTAAAGGAAGAGAAGAAGAGAAGAAGAGGGAAGTGGCCACACATGCGGCTCTGTCGAGCAGATAAGGGGAGTCTGTCGGGTTGAGACGCGTCATGGAGGAAGAAGAGAAGTGGAGCTCTCGCAGTATCATGAGTGAAGTAGGGTTGCCGAGTCATGCGACAACGAAGAGGAAGGAAGGAGGATCTGCTTCGTGTGTTGCTACTATGCTCGCATCTGGTGAAGGACGAGGTTGAAGGAAAGAGGAACTTCGAGCATGTGTAAGGTTGAGCCAGATAGTCGAAAAATTTTTAAAGTAAATTTAATGTTTTAATAAGTTAATATATTATCTTGTGAAAAATTATATATATGTATGTTAAAATGTGTGGGTGTGTAACTGTGTTTAATGATAATATTAATTGAAGGTTTTATTTGATATCAGGGCTCTAACAAATAGTGAATTCAGATTTGAAGGTCTGCCAATGGAGATACAATGGTAGCATAATTACGAATGAAGCCTCCGTAATAGCCAAATAAACCTAATAGTAATATTTTTTAAAGTTCAACGAGATGATCATGATAAAATAACAATAATTTTAGATGGATCTGAAGCAAGACTGTTGAGTGTAACAATATGTCCTAAATATTCAATTCAAGAGATAGAAAAAACACATTTTGAGAGCTTAGACTTCAAATGAATAACATGATCATGAAAATGCTTTCTATAGATAAGCATGTCATCAAAAAAGTTTAACATAAAATGGAAAATGTCTTAAAGATTGCGTTCATAGTTTTTTGAAAAGTATATGAGGCATTGGATGGACCAAATGGCATAACAATGAACTCTAAGGGTCATGGTAAGTGCAGAAAAAAATTTTGGGAATGTCATCGTCGTTCATATGGATCTGATGAAGTCCAGCATGTAAATCTAATTTAGAGTAGAAAGTGGCACAAAAAGTTTATATAAAAGTTCATCAATCATAAATATAGGAAAACGGTGATTATATAGTAAGCTTATTTCAAGCCCAAAAATCTATGAAAAAAATGCAAAGCACCACCTAAAAGTTCAGTTGTGGATGCCCACCACCCACATTAGTTTCCAATGTATGTTGCACCTTTTATGTAGACACTATAGAAACAACCTTACAAATTCATAACAAAATTCTTTAGTAACTTATCTCAATCTCTATGTCATACGCAATCGTATGAAACAACCCGCTGATAGAAAAAGACAAGACAAAATTTTTCAAGTAGGTAACCATATCCTGATTTGTTTACAGCCTTATCGTCAAGTCTCTATTACACAGCAACAATTCTCTAAATCTTAAACGCTACTTTTGAACTTTTGTGATGCCTCGGCTAATTTACAATATTATTTATAAAGTAGATTTGTCATCAATCGCATGTATTCATCTAGTTTTCATATTTCATTATTAAAGTCATATTATAAAATAGTTTATTTCATCATAACTTAGATGCAGTTAAAAGACAGCCGGTTGTCGAACCACTAGCAATTTTATAGCAACTCAATATATTATAAAAAGGGAAACCACTCTTACAACTATTGGCTCGATGTGAAGCTCATATTCAAATTTTATAAATACCTACCTAAATTATGAATTTGAGGACAAGAGCAACATCGAAGGATGTAGAAATGATACGAGCCCGCCGGAAGACATCGTTGTATCCACTCAGAGAAAACCTACTCAGACACATCGGCGATCAAGATAGCAAAATAAATGTATTTAAATTTGTATTTTGTGTTAGCTATAAATTATGGAGCATTCAAATACATAGCATACATTTCTTATATTCACATAACTCACACCTAACTTTCATATTTACACTCATAGCTCTCAAATCTTTAATATCACATCTAAAAATGACATTATTACCACTTCTTAAAAGCCAAATGCAGATTATCATGCATAGGTTTAAAGTACCAAAGTGCTATGTATGTAATTATGGAAGACTATGTGTGAGATATGTAAATGCATGAGAATTGTGTGCTACATATGTAAATTCCCGATAATTTTTTCACTTAATAATTTTGTGTTAGTGTTTGGCTTAGTTTGTTATGAGCTTATTTAGCTATTGGCCCTGTAAACTGGCCAATTGGGCTGTAATTAAATAGAAATTTTCTAATAACAAAACCCCCCCGCCCTGATTCTCCTTCCCNTAAAATGGCAAATATGTCTTAAAGATTGCGTTCATAGTTTTTTGAAAAGTATATGAGGCATTGGATGGACCAGATGGCATAAAAATGAACTCTGACGGTCATGGTAAGTATATGAGGCATTGGATGCGATAATTTTTTCACTTAATTATTTTGTGTTAGTGTTTGGCTTAGTTTGTTATGAGCTTATTTAGCTATTAGCCCTGTAAACTGGCCAATTGGGCTGTAATTAAATAGAAATTTTCTAATAACAAAACCCCCCCGCCCTGATTCTCTTCTCTCTCTCTCTCTCTCTTTTTTCCTGTTCTCCAGTTGCTTTTTCGACTGTTTCTACTTGCGTTTCAAAAACACAACACAAGCCTCATATGCTCAATGAACATTCGCGCACTATCTAGCACTTGCAATGGTATCGAAAATTTGAAAGTTGTATATAAGTCTACTTAGCTAGAAGAGAATCGACAGAACCCTAAAAAGCGCATCCCTGTAACACGGACATCCGACAATTTGATGATGGGAAGGCAATTCGTGTCAGGCGTAGCCCAAATACAAACAAAAAAAGTTTACTTAATGTAGCGTAGCGGTTCACTAATATGGCGCTCTGTGAAAGAGATTCGCAGATTCGCACCTCTGCCTTGACGGAAGCGAACCCGCCCAGATCTCCCATATGGATCTCGCTCCCCTCCGTATCCATCATAACCGCAACGGCGAACCCCTTCTCCTCGTTCAACCGGCGCACCTGGCGTATAACCCTACGGTGCCAATCGTGCGTGCCGTGGCACATGTTGACCCTCGCGACATTCATTCCACCGACGGCGAGAGCTTCAATTTGCTCCGCTTGGCAAGTGGCTGGCCCGATCGTGCACACCAGCTTCGTTCGCCGCGTGCTGCGGAACCCGTTCTCCTTCAGCTCCGCCTCCGTCACCGCATCGACGTCGATCGCCGATGCGGCTGCGGCGATGGAGACGCTGCCGGTGCCGTTGTTAGAGGAAAGGATCGCCGGAGCAGGTGATGGACTGAGGTCCGGAGGTGGGGTGTGAGCGGCGGGGGAACTGCGCGGGAAACGGAGTCGCTGGGGGAGGAGCCGCGGGCGGAGGGAATGTGAAGCTAAGAGAGAACGGGAGGGGTTGATAGGGCCTAGTAAGTGAAGGGATTGAGCGGCCATTTGAGGGTTAGAGGTTCGCCGGAGATGGGGTAGAGAAGTGGACTGTGAGAGGGGAGATGCGGAATGGTATAGGGATTGCAATATACCTTGGTTGGTGGCGACGGCGTTTACGATGTGGTGGCGAGAAGTGCCGTACTAATTCTCTTTGGTAATTAGTAGAACGGCTAATAATTTTATTAATTTAATGGTTTAATTTTATAATTAGTAATATTTCTATGTAATTATCTTTTTTTTTTATCATTTGCTCACATACCACCAAATTCATATATATTTATTTATGTAACATAAAAATGTTGTTTTTTACATTTATATTCCTTTTTTTCCTCAATTGTATACATACCACACAATTCCCATGCAAATGTTGGCCATTGATGATTCTATTAGAAGAATGGATGATTTGTATTTGAATTATGTTCAGAAAGATAGAGGTAGGCCTAAATAGATTTGGGCACGATGTATAAAGAATGATATTAACTTATTGGAATTAAATGAAAAAATGAATAATGAAAAAAAAAAAACGATTCATATAGCCTAGTCACTTAGTGAGATAAAGGTTTGTTGTTGTGATCTCAAAATTCTTCACAGATCGCATCAAAAATATCATCATTTTAAGTGTTAAAAATTAAGATACACATTTCATGCATATATAATGCATGCCTCAAATCTGAAAGGTGGTGCACTACAATAATATATGGCATGATGAAATAAATTAAACATAATATATGTTCTAAATAGGACATGAGTCTTGACAAGATCCGACATACTATAAGGGATTGTCGGCGAAAGATCAAAATACCTGATGGCAGAAGACCAAATGACTAGCTAACAGAAGACCAAGGGACCTACTTGAATAGGTGCATCCCCATAAGCTAAAGCTAGAGGCGCATCATATGTTAAACATCCAGGCTAAAGGCAAGCCAGTTGAACTGAGCAGAGTCATCAACCTGCCTGTAGCCACAACCCAATTTAACGAAAAAGTTTAGCATCGCCAACCACCAGCATACGCCTCTCTGATATTCTTTTGGGAGGGCCAAAGATTAGTAATGATGAGAGCTAACATTCCAAATGACCATCTCGTTGAGGTATAATATACTTATCGGATTACGATGATTCACCATTTATCTGATAGTCTAATCTCATCTCATCAATCAAATCTTTTCATCCACAATTCATGAGTCAATAGTCAGAGTGGGATAGTCGACCAACAAAACTAAGCCAACAAAGCCAAATTCTACTAACCTTAAGTTAGTCAAACGTCAAGTGACATTATCAACTCAACATGGCTAATAATAGTCGTTATTGAACAGAAGCCTACTAAGCTTAGTCGACCGAGCAAGAAGGTAGCTGAAATACAAACTTTTAATTATAAAATACCCAATATATCATCTACTACTCCCCATTAAAGCAATGACAAGCATGAAATTTCATATATTGTACCCCCTTCATCAATAAATAGATAGATCATTTAATGAAAAAGGGCTAATGAACATTTAATATTAATGTTCATTCCTTGTGTATCTCTCTCTCTCTCTCTCTCTCTCTCTCTCTCTCTCTCTCTCTCTCTNTCTCTCTCTCTCTCTCTCTCTCTCTCTCTCTCTCTCTCTCTCTCTCTCTCTCTCTCTCTCTCTCTCTCTAGTTTTATGCTCTTATTAAAAATCATTTATAAGCCCACATTAATGTTCACATTTCTAATGAAGTCATTATATACCAACGTTAAATTATCAATATTTCTATCACGAGTCACTACTTCTAAGGACAATAAAAAACTTAATTATGTGAATTACCCCCCCCCCCCCCCCCC